>LQHL01001846.1:24233-39307 GCA_001655755.1 Hemisphaericaspora haegerdaliae
AAACAGTTGCAAAAAATAAGAACATTAATCATACTAAATAATGAATTAACAGAAATTAACACTCCTATATTTACATATAAATCAAACAAAACCTTCATCACTTGATTAACAAACTCGAAATCTATTCAACCAAAAAGTAACCCAACCCAAAAATAAATAAAACCCTTTCATTATGCTCACAAATCAATAAAGTAACCATCAGTCAATTCAGTATATTTATGTTTCTTATAGCAATAATGACATTTAAAAGAATCTGTTCCTTTCTTACTCAAATGCCATACACTATCTCTCAAGGCTAAGTGGTGGCAATGATTCAAGATAACTACTTGAGAAACCATGTCATTGTCAACCACGATTCTCTTTTTCTTTCCGTTCTCTTTAGTTTCTATAATTCGTTCCGTTATTGGAATCAATTGCTCTCTTGAAACTGGACATATGAATATAGGATGATAATTAAACAAAAATCTATTCGTATCTGGTAATTGGAAAGGTAAATCATTGTGATAGGAAGCAACGTTATTGAAGCTTGATTCTTGATGTGTAGTTGGTGATGGTTCATTTCTACTCTTATCAGATATTGATTTAAATTTCACTAATTTAGATTGAATTTGATTATACTTGTAAAAACTTGGAAGAGAAATATTACCTGCCAATATACTCTCAAACAATGACGAATCATTTGATAATTTCAAATCTTTGCAATATTCGGAAATAAATTCGTTGGAAATGTTGATAAATATTGATTGATTGTTATGAATATCTTCAAAACTAGAAAGTAACTCAGTTATAAATTTCACTTCGTTTGTATGAGTTGATTTTTTATCATTTTCCAAGTTGAATCCCATTTTCATTTTCTCAATGAATTCTTTCACAGTGCTAATCATATGCTTCTTTGAAAAATCGTCATATCCTTTATCATTATTGGTTTTGAAAAGTAGTAATATGACCAATGGGGATATTTCATTCAAATAGTCATTGAAAAACCGAGAAAAATTATCCTTTGCATATATGTATGCTGCATAAACATCATCTAATGAAAACTCTGACTTAGATCCATTCAAAAGGATTATAAATTGTAACATGTGAAATTTGAATTCTATATTATTGATGGTTTCTGGTGAATTCTTATTACTAAGTACTGAATGATTGTATTTCTCCTGAAGCCAGTTCAATGCCATTGATAAATCATGATTTGAGACGATGTTGTCTACTACTCGGTGTAATACTTGGAATTTACCTGATAATTCTTGGTCTATGATCAAAGAAGAATCTTGAGAAAGTTCTTTCATAACTTCATTAACAATATCACATTGTCCAATTTTCAATAAATGAAGCATAATTGATTTAATTAATTCTGTTCGGTTTTCTAATTTGGTCAATTCTGTTTCATTACCTTCAATTAATTTCAATTTGTTAGAATTCATTGGGAAACTATTTAAATTCAAAGGATATGTATAGGCGTCGTCTAAATCGATATTGAATTTAGTATTATTTAAAACATTCTTCGAAACCCTATTTAATGACGAATTGTAAGATTTAAGACTGGTTATTGAGGAATTATACCAAGTATCTGTTATCTTCAGAAGGTTCTTTAACAGGTTCTGAGTTGGCTCTTTTGCTTTTTGTACTTCTGCTTCTTCCTTCTCTTTCATTTCCTCCTCCTCCTCCTCCCTTTCAAGTTCTGATTCTATCTGTTTCAATTCTGATAGGAAGTTGCTTGAATCATCTATTAAGTTGTGTAATTGACTACTGCCAATCGAACATAGTGATTCTATCTCGGTGTTTAAAGTATCTAGTAAGGTAGTCGTACCGGAAGCCAAAGTCAAAGGACTTGATTTATCCCCATTGCTGATTCTAGCCGTGGCAGTGATTGCAGCTGTTGCCATTGTACGGATGTGTTGTTTGCTAAACGGATGATTTCTTACAAATTTAGAAGTTCGATTGTCAAATCTCCACAATTTTTGTTTTTCGCCTCTTGGTCTCTTTCCCTCCCTCTCCCTGCCGTCTCCCCCTGTGATTCTATTTTCTTTACTTAACAACTAATTAGAACGAAAAGCTTATTAGTTTGATAAGTATTTGATTATATGTATGATATATACTTGGAATTGCATAACTACAGGGAGAAGGTGTCGTAGATTTTTTTTGTCTTTCAAGAATTGCTAATAATATTACATCTACAATTGATAAATGGTTTGCCAGATCTATGTTGCTAAAGCGATATTTTATATCTTGATTTCTGTTTTCAATTCTGTTCTCTTCAGTTCAAGTAGCAGTTCTCTTGAAACTATTGTTTTTATCTTCTAGTTTCACTAATCCCCTTTTGTTAACTGACGTTAGAGCCATAATTTTTTGCAACCATTATGGGGTTGTCTGTACAGCTTTTTCAGCGGGACATGTGCCATGTAAGCACACTATCTTCAAAATTTAGTCAAGTAAAGAGATACTACAATATATAGCGCGTAAGAGACTGCCATGTGTGAAGCTTTTCTAAATGTGACTATAGAAGATCAATGCAACATTTATT
Source organism: Hemisphaericaspora haegerdaliae (assembly GCA_001655755.1). Lineage (NCBI taxonomy): Eukaryota > Fungi > Ascomycota > Pichiomycetes > Serinales > Debaryomycetaceae > Hemisphaericaspora > Hemisphaericaspora haegerdaliae. The sequence goes on from LQHL01001846.1 coordinate 26,758, forward strand.
ATAGGAACATCAATTTGCCTAATGATACAGAAATTGAAATGGACCTACATCATATGGGAGATACGCTTTCTGTGCTACTTAAATTCTAAGTCAGATACAAACACGATGATTAACACACTGTTTCAACGGTTACCTTAGCCTCGTACACTCTCAGCCAGCGGAAACAGTATGCTGGGGCAACCAACAGATTATAGTTACCAACTTAATCCAAGCTTTCTCTCAATAAGTTAGATATGTAATGGTACAATCATAATAGAACATAATATTCCTTGTATATCACCCTTTGTATCCTTTCAACCTCTGATAGTAATGCACACTAGGTAATTAATTGCAATAAACAGTACGAGAATCTCTATTATTGGATTGAGCTATGTTGTCGTCTAATCAGATAAAAATCACGGTATCGACCACGTCCCATTGACTAACTTCTATATGTCCAAATAATCGGCCTTAACCAATAATTCTAATGCTAAATGAGTAGGAATCTTGAACTCTGGAATATCTCCACCATCTACCTTGTCCTTATACTTGTAATTATAATAAAGATATTCAATAATACATTCCAAGATATCCCCATCCATATCTAAGTCTATAACTCCTAATTTATCTTCTTTGAAACCTTCCGTGTTCCTCAAAACCGATGATATCTGAGCTACCTCTTTCAAAACTATAAACTTAAAGTTATCTGATGATACCAACGTTATGTACTCATTAAAAGACATTATCCTTTCTTAATACTTCTCTACTTCTCTTCCTTGTGTGTGTGTCTTGTGAAGCCATTCATTCATCTTTTCCAAGTTGAAAAAAAAAGTGTTTTTGGTTATCGAGGGAAAGATAAAATCTCTCTCCACATTGGTTAAACGAACAACATAATTAAAGATACGTGTTTGGAGTCAATCACTAAAATACCGTCGCTTATATCCATCTGGGTTATTTAACAATGCCATCGACGACGAATCCGAGTTTTAATTGGCTGAAATTATCAAATGTTTACTACAATATCCAGACTTGTTATGACGTTATCGATTGGTCAATCGAGAACATATACTACAATTACAAAACAGCGTTATCACCAAATGCTACGTTAATTGCCATTGCTAGTAAATTCTCCATTCATCCTAATTTGATTGAAATTTATTCAATTACTGGCAATAAACTATGGTCTGTTATATTTAACAATTCTAATAATGAATTCATCCATAGTTTCTTATTTAGAAATGAATTTTTAGTTCTTATATTGAATAATGGTAAGTTCAGATATTATTACGATTTGATGGGGAATTTCAATGAATATGACTTTTTGAAAGAATTGACATCAATGGATAATGTTGGTTCTATATTTAAGAATGAGGATAAAATCAATCAAAGAACAATTACCAATCTTGAAAACGATGAAATTGAACTAGTTAATAAGATCATTGAGTGTAAAATCTGGGATAATAAGTTCTTAATTATACGTATGGAATCTAAACTTACGATTACAGATTTGGATACTTTTATAAATTATGAAATTCCCTTGAGTTCATTGAATCTGAATGAGATCTTTACCTTCAACTTACAACATATTGATAAAGAAGATTCATTGCTTATACATTTACTTTATAAGAATACCATAATCAGCATTAATGTAGATTTAGGTCTTACTAGTTTTGAGTTTATAAATCAACAACTAACTGACGGTCCATTCACTAGCATTTCCACATCACCTAATGGCCAACTAATATCTCTCTTCAACAATGAAATGAAGAAAATATTTGTTATAAATAATAAATTTGATCAAGTTTTATTAGAATATGATACCTTGAATGAATCAAGTACCCCTTATCAAATTGAATGGTGTGGAAATGATGCAATTATACTCTCATTTAAAGATGAAATCAAATTAATTGGTCCAGGTCAACAATCAATATCATTCTTTTATGACATAGCAGATGATGATGAAGATGGTGAATTTGATTTGGAGAATCTATTGAAAACTTCCAATGGTGAAGAATTATCATTCACAATTCCAATTTTACAAACTTCGATTGATGGAGTGAGAATTATAACTAACAGCAAATTACAGTTCTTAAGTCGTGTACAAGAGACAACTGTATCATTATATCAAATTGGATCATCTCATCCTAGTAGCATTTTGATAGATTGTATTGATAAATTTGCAGAATATGCATCTAAAGCAGACGGAAATATATCGTTGTTAAAGAGTGATGGGACATTATTACAAGCAATGGAAGGATGTTTAGAAGTTGCTCTAGATGAATTTAATCCAATTTGGCAAAAGAAGTTGTTATCGGCAGTTTCATTTGGTAAAATCTATTTTGATGAAGATGACGATTATTTTGATGCTGAAAAATATTTGTCAGTATTGAATAATATTAAAGTATTAAATCAAATTAGATCATCAGAATGTGGGATTTTTTTAACATATAAGGAAATTTCAGTTATTGGTTGGGAATCGGTGATTAAAATGTTACTAAATAGAAGTCAACATTTTCTTGCTCTCAAAATTATTGAAATTTTAAAATTGGACAATTTGAAACATTTGATTTATATTCATTGGTGTTGCTATAAGATCAAAAAGGAATTGAATATGTCAGATATTGAATTATTCAAAATCATAACCAATAAGTTGATTTCTTTGACAGGTGACAAGGTCAATTATATATCAATTGATGAGATTTCAAATGTTGCCCATGAAGAAGGAAGAAATATACTATGTAAATTATTAATCAATATAGAACCATCAATAATCAAAAAGATTCAAGAACTATTAAAATTTGAAGAGGTTGAATTGGCACTTTTAAAATCATTTCAAGCAGGCGATTATGATTTGGCGAAAATATTATTATTACATCTACAGGATAAATTGTCGATATCCCAATTTTTTAAAGTATTAAATCAAAATGAACAAATTTCAAATGATGATTCTGTTGAAGAGTTGAGGAAATTGGATGTACAAATTAGATCCGAGATAATGCGAATAACTGGGGATGTGATTGGGAATATGTGGGTTCAATCAATTGGGAAATATAATCCAAAACTTTTAGAATCGTATTTGAAACAAGAAGGTAAGTCTAATGAGTTAAATATTTTGAAATTGAAAGCATTCAAAAAGGAAATTCCTGATGGACAACAAGAAGAATATTACAACAATTATAAACATTGTTTGTCAAAGTCCATAAACCGTTCATTAAAATCCAGATCATCTAAGGCATTACAAAGACAAGTTTCTATTCTTGATTTACAAAAGAAACTAAGTGATACGTATATGACCAATTTCTTCATTCATGATTCTATTGTTTCAATTTTATCAAAATTAATAGCTATGAATCAACTTAAGCCTGCATCTAAAATAGTTAAAGAGTTCGGAATATCCCAAGAAAAGTATTGGTATCTTGTACTCAACACATATTCACAAGCAGGTGAGTTTGATAGACTTTATGAATTCGCAATGGGATCTAACGATTCTAGTCATGCCAAATCACCAATTGGATTTGAACCTTTTGTTGATGCTGGATTCAGATTTGAAGCTCCCAGACAGCATATTTCAACATATATTAAGAATTCTACAAAGTATTCTTTGTCAGAGAAGGTACAGCTATATGCCAAGAATAATGATTGGGAATTGGCAGGGTTAGAGGCATTTAGAAGCAAAAATATTGATGAGTTACGTAATTTGTTGATACAAATTCCTCATTCAAATGAGCAGGGAAGAAAAGTCCTTACTGAGTATATTGAGAAGCTAGGTTATTCATTATAATATTGTAATATATATATATATATATATGCAGTCATCTTCTAACAAAAATAGAATCTATTATATCTCCCCTATTGTTTCCCTCTTCACCAGTTAGCCATAAAGGAATCTCCTCTGGGTTAAGTATCATTTTATCTGGATTGTCACTCATGACAGAAAGTTCGTGTAACCCGCCAAAAATATCCGAGCCTATAAGTTGAAATTTAATGGCGGTTGTATTTGGTTTAATGGTTTCTTTAATTGTAAATTCAGTATATTGTATAGGAGCTAGTGATTCGAATTTTGAAACCGCGTTTATCTCCTGCTCCTGCTCTTCATCCGCCTCTTCTTGATCATTAGTTGTAGTAAAATATATGTTTCTTTTCCGTTTACGATCTTTTATATCATCAAACAAAGCTTTCGATTTCAATTTCCCACTGGCTGAACCTCTAAACCTAATATTAGCGATTTTCTTTAACCTTCTCATTTCTTCGCTGTCTACTTTTTCTTCTCCCTTTTTGGAAGCATTCTTCGGTACTTTCACTTGTTCATCCGTACCTGATTCGTCGTCTGAATCTCGAAGTGTTTGATGTTTTTCCATTGGTTCAAAAGGAAGCATATCTACTCTATTATCAGCATAAGCTGACCATATACCCAAACTGTTACTAAACCTCGAATTCCCCGTAAATATCAACATTGATTGAATAGATTTGACAGGCACTTGATTCCTTGGAGTATGTAACTTTAACAAATTATTTAAATTTTGAGGTAATGAACGTTCAACTACGTCAATAACCATTTGATGAACAGTGTTGGTGGAAGCAGTGTGGATAATATGAGGAGAATTCATAGGAATACAAAAGAAATATGGTCTATGAGATGCAAGATGTGCACGAGAAGAAATAATTCTTATGCTATTCACATCAAACACTTGAACTCTAATCATGATGATCGGATATCGTGGATGTTGACAAATATAAATATAAGTCATATAAATTTGACTTAATTGCTTGACCAATGAATCCAAAAATTCTCCAGGATTTAAAGAAATAGGAACCTCTTTATCATGCATATCCTTCACTGTCGAATGAATCCATTCATTACCCTTTGGTCGGTCTACCAATAGCTGACAATCTACTTGAGATAGTTGCAACAAATTCAAACCTTTTGACCAATAATCATAAACTATACGATCAATGATTTGTCGTTTAGTATATTGAGTAGAATTTTGTTTTAGTTCAACAATTTCTCTTTTCACCTTGTCAATGAATTCAAGTTGTGTTAACGTAGATTTAGAAGGACGATGTGGTTGAGTATTTTTAAGTTTCACCCAAAGATGCATAAATTCAATCAATGAACGTTTACTTACTCGCACCAAAATTCTTATAAATGTCTTTGGTGCAAAGTCTGGAATGTATGTGTTTGCTAGAACATTGGAGTTAGCTGGATCTTTCTTTAGCACGATCATTATATGCCTGTTCTTGAACTGCTTGTTGAAATAGAATAGTGGGTTTATTCAAATTCTTTTTGTTTACGCGTTGTGAGTTTCTTTGTTGTTGATAAAAGTTGGGGGTCGTGTACTTTTGTTGATTTTTTGGATGGAGGATATCTGTCAACTGGTAGCGTAGTAAACTGAGAGAGATGATCTGCTTTGGAATTTTTTTTTTCAATGGCTCATCTTATCTTTTAACTTTTATATCAAATTCTATTAGAATACAATCCACACACACCATTGATTAAACATTTATAATGTCAAATAAGGAGCATTCAGAGATTTCGGTTTCAGAAACTCCAGCTGCCAGTGAATCCAAGGTTGTTCAAAAGAATGAGGAACAAGATGATGGCCTTGATAGAAAGACATTATTCATTAGATCAATTCCATTTGAAGCCACTTCTGAAGAATTATCAGAATTCTTTTCTCAATTTGTACCTGTTAAACATGCGGTTATAGTTACAGATTCTGAACATAAATCCCGAGGTTTTGGTTTTGTTTCTTTCACTATGGAAGATGATACACTTACTGCATTGGTTGAATCCAGAAAGAATAAATTTAAAGGTCGTCTTTTACGAGTAGATGTTGCCAAAAGAAGAGATCGGAAACCGGTTGAAGAATCACATGAATCTAAGAAGGAAATAGTCCCTATTGAAAAAAGAAGAGCAAGATTGATTATTCGTAATTTACCTTGGTCATGTAAGAAACCTGATACATTGAAGAAAGTCTTCTCCAAATATGGTGCTGTCTTCGATGCATATATTCCAAAGAAAAAAGGTGGACAGATGAGTGGTTTCGCTTTTGTTACTATGAAAAAGCAAGCTGCTGCTGAAAAAGCAGTGAAAGAAAGTGTGGGATTAAAGATAGATGGGAGAGAAGTTGCGGTAGATTTGGCTGTTGAAAAATCCAAATGGGAAAAGATTAAGGAAGAGGAGGAAGAAGATGAAGAGCAAGATGACGAAGTCGTATCAGAGGATGAAGAGGAAGACAAAGAAGGTGACGCCGAAAGTGATGCCGAAGATGAAGATGACAAGGAATCAGAGAAAGACTTTGATGAATTGAATCAAATAAACTCCGACGATGAGCCAGATTCTGAAGATGAAGACATGGAAAAGGAAGAGGAAGAGGAAGAAGAAGAAGAGAAACCAAGACAGAAATCTAACAGACAAGAACCATTTTCCATTTTCATCCGTAACCTTCCTTATGATGCCGACGCTGAAAGTCTTAAGGAACACTTTTCTCAATTTGGCCCAGTAAAATATGCCCTTCCAGTAATTGATAAGGAAACTGGTCTTGCTAGGGGTTCAGGGTTCGTTGCATTTGTTCTGCAGGATGCCTTTAATAAATGTCTTGAAGATGCTCCTTCAGTGGCATCGACCTCCATGCTTATTCCTGATGATGTTTCTCCAGAATATGTATATCAAGGAAGAATCCTTTCCCTTACATCTGCAGTAGACCGTAATTCTGCGTCTCGTTTGGCTGAACGTAACTCCGAAAAGAGAAAAGAAGCATTGGGCAAAGCCCCTGCTGAAAAGGATAAACGTAACTTGTTTCTTTTAAATGAAGGTAGAATTACTGCCAATTCCAAATTAGCTCAATTCATATCTAACACTGATTTAGAATTAAGAGAGAAATCATATAAATTAAGAGTTCAACAATTGAACAAAAATCCAACATTGCATCTTTCATTAACCCGTTTGGCCATCCGTAACCTTCCTCGTGCTATGAACTTCAAAGCATTGAAAGCATTGGGTAGAAAAGCAGTTGTTCAGTTTGCTACTGAAGTTAAAGAGAATAAACGTCAACCATTATCTAAGGAAGAGGTTGGTCGTTCTGTTAGACATAAGCATGAACTTGGTGAAGAAACCGAAGAATCAAAGAAATCAAATAAACATAAGGGTGTGGTTCGTCAATCTAAAGTTATTATGGAAGTCAAAGGCACTGGTGAGACTGGTCGTAGCAGAGGATATGGTTTTATTGAATTTAGAGATCATAAGACTGCATTGATGGGTTTGAGATGGTTGAATGCTCATGAAGTATCTATACTGGAAATCTTAGAAGGTTTGACTGATGAAGAAAAGAAATTAGCACAATTGGATGGATTAAACAAGAGAAGATTAATTGTTGAATTCGCAGTCGAAAATGCTCAAGTTGTCAAGAGAAGAAGAGAAAAGGTTATGATTGCTCGTAAATTCCAAAACGATGATCAAGAGGGTGGTGCTAAAGGTTCAAAGAGAAAACGAGAAGATCGTGATGATAAGGAGCAAGGTAAACCTAACAAAAGACAAAAGAATGTTAGAAAGGGTTCATCCAAAAAGGGAAATATGAATAAAGGTACAAAGCCAACTGATAAACCAAAGGAGGTGAAAGAACCCAAGAAAGACTCTGGTCTTTCTGAAGATGTCCGGAGACTTATTGGGATTAAAAGAAAGAGAAGAAAGGGTAAAAACTGAATATTATAACAGTTATATAGATTGTGTAAATTAAATTAAAGATTATTATACAAAACATCAGTTCGTAAACTAAAAATAAAAAGATAAGAGTTAAAAAGACCAACATCCAACTATTTGGGACTGATGGATAGTAAGTTGAAACTATCCATATATGTGTGTATCAAATATATAAGTGTTATCATACAAAGGAATAACATTAACATAATTGCGTCATCATTCATAAATATTGTCAAAATCAAGGGCAGGCTGGTAACATAAGAAACGAAGCTATCATCTATTGTTTATTTTCGGGGAAACAGTACGGGGGTGATTACAAGAAATAATCACTTCTCAGCAGTTTTCCTCCGTTATTCTTCACTGCTAAATCGCCACCTTCTTGCACAGCACTAAAGATCTTGAAATTTGGTTCCAAATAATCATCCACTTGCATTACACTAGCAACATTACCACATCTGTAACAATAATTTGGAGCTGACCAAACAGTCACGACATCTTTTTCTTTAAAATGAAATCTAAACCCTTCCATTACCAATTGATGTGCTCTAGCAATTAAGGTTAAATCATTTACATGGTTGAATTCACGACTTACTTTTGAACCGAAAAGCCATCCCGCCCCTCTTGGAGATACAGCCCAAGTATCCACATTATCTGGATCAGACCATACTAGATCACAGAATCCACCTTCATGGGGCACTTCTTGAGCTCTAGAAAGAACTCTAATTTGATCTAACATTCTAATTTCGGGAGATAACCCACCATGTACACAAAGAATCTTGCCATCAATGATAGCAGCAAGAGTTAAGAAATCAAATACTTGACAACAATATTTCCAAACAGTTGTAGATCCATATTTGGTAAGACATTCTTCATAGAAACCATAAACTTGAGTAATTTGACGAGATTCATGATTACCACGAACCAAGGTTATTCTATGGGGAAATTTCACTTTTAATACCATCAAAAGTGTAAAAGATTCAAGAGAAAAGTATCCTCTGTCAACATAATCACCCAAAAATACGTAATTGGTATTATTATCTTCAGAAGGCAATCCACCTGAAACTCGGAAAAGTTCTAATAAATCATGAAATTGACCGTGTATATCACCACAAACTGTTACTGGAGATTGAACAGGTTGAATATTGGATTCTTCCATTAGTAATTCTTTGACTAGTTCACATAGTTGTTTCATATCTGATTCTGATAATGCAACACATTTCTTAATTTGTTCGAGCCATTGGTCAGGTCCTCGTTCACCCATTTTAGTTTATCTATATGAAATATGTGAGTTGGTTAATGCAAATGATGCTCTTTAAAAACAAGAAAGTTGAAATCTATCAAAAAGTGTTAAAATGATTGACTCTGATTTGATTTTTGAATATATATAATACTGATCCACGATTAATTATACAAGTATTGTGTAAAATATGCCTAGTACGTAAGACAGTTATACACCAAATGTCCTTTGTTGAGCAGATGTAGTGAAAAAAATTGGTATAGTTAAAAAAACCAAGTGATAATGTTCATTAAAACTTGCTGTTTCTTTCTTTGTCTGTTTCTCCCTCTCTCTATCTGTTTCTGTCTCTTCAAAACTGTTGGAAGAGAGCCAAAAAAGAAAGAAAAAAATTTTTTACACTTCTATTTGGTCATGTGATTAAATTTCCTATTTTGATCAAGCTCTCTCTCTCTCTATTGGAAAAAAGAAGTGAAAAAAATTTGTTCACTATACATAGTCTACAACAATCCATTGGTTCACGAAGCAATAGAGGAAGAATGTTGTCATTAAGATGTACAAGAACGACTATGCGTTCATTCGCAACCTCAGCTCGTATTTTACAAAATATTGCCCCTGTTAATCTCCAACCTGAGGTGGAGTCAACCGAGAATACTGAATCTCCATTGGCGGGTAAGAAATCATGGAACAATGTGTACGATTTCGATGCTGAAGAAGCTCCAGCAAAGTTATTTCAATCAAGAATATATAGTAATGCTCAAAAAATGATTAATTCAGACGAAAAACCTATAGCTGTTGCTGACAGACTAGAACGTCGTTTCCCTCCTGGTGAGTCAATTGATCCATACAGTTTTGGTCTGAGTAGATTAAACAGAGATAGTAAGCTCAAAGGTAAACATGTCAAATTGGATTTATTTGAAAAAACTGGTATTAATCCAAGGAACCTCTACTTAATGCCAGAAATATTATCTAAATTTGTTAATTCAACTGGTCAAATTTTACCAAGATCTCAAACTGGTTGTACCGAAAAGAATCAAAAATTGTTATCAATGGCTATTAAAACGGCAAGAGCCAGTGGATTGATGCCAACTACCCACAGGCACCAAAATCACTTGCCAGTCAGAATCTTGTAAATCAGGTAATTATTTTGTCGTGTATATATTTAATAAATGACTATTTTAAGGGAAGAGCCTCGGCCTATTAATGAACCTATGTCATTTATTGGCCTGATTGAACCACCCTGATGTGACTGCTTTATTCGAAAGATTTTGGTGACAAATTCTCGTGCGATGCTCCTGTAGCGAATTGCGGTCAATGTACTACTGATGATTGTTCCCATCCTCAATAGCAAAACAAAAAGGTTGACATTGTACCTTTTGGACGAGACACTTTCAAACGCAATCATTCGGAAATATAAACCAATCAATACATACCCATCGACTACACAATCTTGACTTCAAAGGTGCATCTTTAATTCTATGGACCTATTAATGGGTGTAGAAACACTGGTTAAATAATGGTTTGTTTTGTGGGAAGATATTTTATAGCCAAGATCTATGTTTTGCCTAATTTCGTTAAGTGTACACATACGCGGCTTTCATATAATTACCGTTTTATGACCACTAACACTTGCCTTCCAGAATCAAGCATAATGATACTCAGGCTAAACTCTATCGTCTGGAACTAAATACCTGGCACAACACAGAACACCATTTCTGAAGACTTAACCAAAGATATTGAAATAACAATCTCAGGTGGGGAACTGAGAAAGTCTCCTACCCAAGAGGCAACCACTTGGTGGTACCAACCATTTACAAACTCTAAACAAACGAGTCATACACCACAAGAAAATAAAAATATATTTTTATCAAACGAGATATGGTGTTCTAAAAGATTGACATGAGTTTTCCAAAGTAATATCATTAGTAATGTATTGCAGTATCTAGAATATGAAGGGGAATTTTCGTCAACATGATATCAATTACAATCCTTGGACTGAATTTATGAAGAATAATATTATCATCGTATACTTCCAGAAGCTTTTCATTTTGAAAGTAAGTTCACTATGTCTCGGAAAATCTCTTCTGATAATTCCATTTCAGCCACTTTCGCAATAGCCTTCGCTGAAGCTTCAACAGTACACAATAATGGAAATTATGAAATGAATCATACTAGTGGTAGTACAAATATGAAGTCACATGACCCACTAAGAAAATTAATCCAATAGAATTGTCTAGTTTGGAATTATATGCCGTACGTTGCCAGTCATGGTTTTTCTTTCAATTGCGAGAACGAAGGAAAAAATTAAATGAACCCCAGTCTGTCCCTTTCCTTCTCGCCTTCCTTTTCTTACGTTGTCTACAAATTACAATAATTATAACTAATAATGTTATCTCAAATTACCAAACGTTCAATTGCTAGAACTACTTTCGCTAGAAACTTTTCTGTTTCTAGAATTGCTATGACCGAAGGTGCTGTTTCTCAAGGTAGTGATGCTTTTGCTGAAAAAGAAAGAGCTCAAGAAAACTTATACATCAAGAGGCATGAAGCTGAACAATTGAAAGAATTAAAGAAGAAGTTGGAACAGCAAAAGGAAACCATTGAAAGATTAGAAAAGGAAATCGAACAGACCGGTAAAGAACAACAATAAATTCATGGATAATGAATTGACAACATATTTATTCTCAAGTCTGTTAGCATACTTGTGAGAGCCAAAGGCTATTTGCTGTTCATTTATATACATGCAAGTTGCTATATAATGTGCAATTGATGGCACATGCGGTCTTGGTAGTCTTTTTTGATTTATTATCAGTTTATATCTATTCAATAAATTTTATGAATATTTTCAACAGTTGTGACTTTTTGTTGAACATTGCAGTGAGTATGATGTTTCACTGTCCTGTATATGTATCTTCTTGAAGGCGGTTTAAGGAGCGACTTAATCCTTGGCTTACAAGCATACAATCGCCTCAGTTTTATTGTAGAAAGCTTATACACTCTTCAATCCTTTAATTTTAGCCAAAACATTTCTAGGTAACTGACCCCCTAGTTATACTAACGGGGTTTAGTCCAACTGTTCTCTCCCAAAATGTTCAATGGTTTAGTTGACTAGAAATGTGCATGGTAATTAGTTGGCACAGAAAATGTTGACAAAAACGTTTTATTGTATTCTCCCATTTTTCTGATGTAAAATGAGGTCTACGAATCCCTTTTTAATTATAAGTTGTTTAAGAAGGAAACCCCTTCAATGACTCTATTGTTGGCTCATAACCAATTCAAATGGAATTTCGGTTTTAAACTTCGGGGCCATTTCATATACGAATTCTCTATCAAAAATGTATCTGGTTGGCTTGTGGTTCAACTAGCCTTATTTTTCATGAAACTCTATCCGCAGCAAGTGATCTTCAACTACTCCTAATCTATTGAATGGGATCTTAAATCGGGTGATAACATTTCCTTCTATACTTTTATTTGAACTGTATTAGTTCGCACCTGGGGTTCTTCAAATGAAATATCCGAATTCCCTATCACATGTCTATTAGTGTGATTTACATATTTCTCCAAGTATAATAAAATAAAACGGTGCTTGAAACCTTTGAATTGGAGATAATTCTTGTGCTGAAGTTTTCCGAATTGGG
>LQHL01001846.1:47597-62981 GCA_001655755.1 Hemisphaericaspora haegerdaliae
ACATGTAGAGGCTGAGTTTGGAATACCTTAATGAGACTGTGTCTGGTGTTAATGAGATTAACTAGATTTTTACAATTCTTTCGATTTTTCTCGATTAATTGGAGAGAATACCCCAATTGGGTTTTTACTGGTTCTGTTGATTCATTTTGCTTCCAATGGGTTTATAAGTCCCTGTTTTGCGGCCATTAGACCTTCCTTGTACTTTTAAAACAGAGGGAATTACTTACTCCGTGGTGGGAAAATGTAACATAAATGAGAAAATGTAACCAAATTGAAACAAGAGAAAAATCCCCCGCCCACAAAAGAAATTTATATTTTCTAAATGTGGAAGATCAAAATCTTAAAAAGAAATTAAACAATTAATCTATAAAAGGGAATAGAATTTCCCTTTGAAAACAACCTTTTTGAAAACATGTTTTGTTATTTGTTATTTTATTCCTTTTGTATTTTATTCTCTCTCTCTCTTTCTCTTTCTCTTTCTCTTTCTCTTGTAATTATTCCTCTCTTTCGTTTAATCAACCCTTCGACTTCCACATCCCTTTAGCTGTTGGTTGCAATTATTACTAACCTCAAGAAAAAAAACGTTCCTTTTTTTCCGGTGCTTCAAAAGTTCGAATACAAATACACTCGCGCCTGCTCCCAGTCACCTAAATTATGAGTTTTAACTACTTAACTCCGCCACCAACACCAACTGTTCCCTCAGAACCTACTTACACTGCCAAGACACTTGATCACTATTACAATCATTTCAACATTACTTTCACACAAACATCACTTATGCCAAGTGCATCAAAGATCAAGCATGGATCTCCATTTAGTTGGCAAGATATAAATTTTATAATTTATTCAAACCAATTAGAGGTCTTTGCTAGATCAGAAACACAAACTTTGAAATATCATAGCTTTAAGAAATGGTTAAAGGAAAATGAATTAAATGTTAATGATTATTTGTTGGGATATGAATTGCATTGGAAAGAACAAGATATAAGGTTGCAAACAAAAGTACATGAAAATGAATATGATATTCAATATCCTCAAGATTTAATCTTTCATAATAGGGGAGATACCAAGATCAAATATAATAAGTTCCCCTATTACTTTCCTGCTAATGTAAAGCATCTTTGTATTTGGTCGAAATTAACAATTCCAACCGATAAGAACAGTGAAGTTGGTGATATTTCAAATATATCCAAAAATATTATTGATAAATATTTAGAAAAGACATTTGTAAGTCGTGGTGTAAAAAGAGAACAAATTGTCTGGTTTAAGAATTGGTTGAGTTTGCAAAGTGTTAGATCCATTAGTCATTTGCATGTTATTCTTTATGACGTAGATGATAAATTGGTTGAGGAATTACTTGAAGGAGATGGATCCTTGCTAACCATAGATGATTATCAAGAGTTATTAGCATAGTTTGTATTTTGTTTCGTTTTATTTTATTTATTTATTTTAGTTCATGTAATTACGATTTTTTATTATAAATTAGCATAGAAGTTTATTATACAATTTAGAATGGGTTTTTCATTGATACAATTTTTGTGTGCCATACTAAAAAAAACTTTGGTGATGTAATGCTCACCCACCAGAAAAATTGGTTTTCTAGGTAAACACTCATAGCCAGTACTGAATCCATAAATTTCGGAACACCATATATTCTACACTTTGGCAATATTTTGTCTTACGAACTGAAAATAGTTATATTAAAATAATATACATAGAAAGAAAAAATCAATCATTAATAATAATTCCCCCATTAAAAATAAGCTAATAAAGTTACATCTTTCAAGCAGTTTAACCACCGAAACCATACAAGGTTCTACCTTGTCTCTTTAAGGCGTAAACAACATCTAAGGAAGTAACAGTCTTTCTCTTGGCGTGTTCAGTATAAGTAACAGCATCTCTGATGACGTTTTCTAAGAATTGTTTCAAGACAACTCTAACTTCTTCATAAATTAAAGCGGAAATACGCTTAACACCACCTCTTCTTGCTAATCTTCTAATAGCTGGCTTGGTAATACCTTGAATGTTATCTCTCAAGATCTTTCTGTGTCTCTTAGCACCACCCTTTCCTAAACCTTTTCCTCCTTTTCCTCTACCAGACATTTTGTATTATATTTATTTGTATTTGTTATAAAATAAAGTTATATAAGAAAGAAATAAAAAAGGACTTAAAATTAAATGATTGAATATAAAAGTGCGAATGAACGTATATTTATAATAAAGGAGAGAATATTAAAAAGGGGATTATCCAAATAACAATAATGTACGATTTTTTTTTGTGGTTGTTTGTTTTGAATTTTTTGGGGGTGGATGGCAAGGCGAGGAAGGAGAAACAAGAGAAAGGAAACAGGCCAAGTGCGAATCCACCAGAGTGTAGAGTCAAAGCAAAAATAAAAAGATACGGAGTAACAGTAGAGATACTGCTTGAATATTTTTCTAGTGGTGCGAAAAGACATCATAATGGGTACAAGGTGTCATGATATTAACATACGGAAGTTACACCCGCGGGAGTAAATTTGAGAATGGGCAAAAGAAACAAAGAAAAAGGTGGTAAATGTGGGCGTATATTGGATTGGGAAGAAAATGGATGACGTTTTTCCAAGTGTAGAAAAGTTCAATTGTTATTCCCATGTTTCTTCTGAATGATGGGGAAGCTATGAAAATTGATTGCAAATTTAAAAATCAAAACAATTGCTTGTGGCGCGTCAAACAAGCGAAAAAAATTAATTTTTTTATCTTTTCAATACTTTTATTAATACTGGTAGTTACTCCTACTCTATGTAAATTATGTCACTAATAAATACGGACTGAAATATTCTCATACTCAAAGTAAATTTGATCATATGCGCTTTTCTACAAATAAAAAGAAAATTGCGAAACCAAAAATCATCTTCCTTTTTCTACTTTCCTTGTCATTATGTTATTGTGTAATGTTTATCTTTAATGTTTACATTTTTTTGAAATCTATTGACAATTTCAATTTTAATATAAAATCAATTCAGTTTCCTCTCAAGTAAAGTTTTCTCTTTCTAGTTCTTTTCCTCTTGTTTTGTTATCAACTTTAATATATATCATACACAATGGCTAGAACCAAACAAACAGCAAGAAAATCCACTGGTGGTAAGGCACCAAGAAAACAATTAGCTTCTAAGGCTGCTAGAAAGTCCGCTCCATCTACCGGTGGTGTCAAGAAGCCTCACAGATATAAGCCAGGTACCGTTGCCTTAAGAGAAATTAGAAGATTCCAAAAGTCTACTGAATTATTAATCAGAAAATTACCTTTCCAAAGATTAGTTAGAGAAATTGCTCAAGATTTCAAGACTGATTTAAGATTCCAATCATCTGCTATTGGTGCTTTACAAGAATCTGTTGAAGCTTACTTAGTTTCCTTATTCGAAGACACTAACTTATGTGCTATCCATGCTAAGAGAGTTACTATCCAAAAGAAGGATATCCAATTAGCTAGAAGATTAAGAGGTGAAAGATCTTAGGTTGGTTATATTAATTAATGATAATTATTTTTAATTCGTGTGTATTACTTTTTTAGGTATTTGTTTATTTAATATGTTCGCCTTTTTTTTCAAATGTACATTAGTTTAATATTTGTGATTGTGTTGATAACATTTGTAGTGTTTTATAAATTGCTTTGTTTAGTTGTTTTTGTTTTGAATGCAAAACTAATTTTGTTTGGTGGGAGCGGATAAGTCTGTTTAAGATTTGAATTTTCCTTGACTTGGACTGATGTTTTAGTTTTGACTGCAATTATTTTGATCCTCTTTGATGCTTTTTATTGGTATGTTCTTTGTAATTTTCTGTTTATTCTCATCGACTACAATCTTGTTGTGCACATATTGACAACAAACTAGGCATATAGTTAGCTCATAAGAAAGGAGAGTACTAATCTTATAATAAGTAGAACCTCGAGAGTATCAATGTGTACTATATTATTTCATATGTATTATGTCTATAATTGCGTTTTGTCTATGCTGGTGGTAAAAATGCAGCAAATAACCCAGTCTGAATAAAATTCCATAGAAGTGCATAATATAGGACATACCTTACCCATTTCTCTCCTCTATTAAAATGAACAGCCATTGTCCAATAGACAATTGGAGAAAAGCTTGTGACTCTGTTCAATATCTGAGTATTCCAAAAGAATAATCCACCAATTACTATCAATATATTCACGATCACCAAACTTAAAAGTCGTTTATATTTGGGTAGTTCATGAACATAAATGTAATAAATTGAATACACATTCAAGATCGTTACTGGCAATGCTAATAGGAAATTTGGCAAGTTATTAATTGTCCAATATTTAAACAATCCCACATTCCAATACTTATCTTGTGAATATTGGAACAAGCTTGGAAAAATATGATTGCACCATTCTCCTCTTCCGGGACAGAATAAGAAATAATGATATGCATTCAATGATATGAATGCGGTAAACAAAATACCACCAGTTGTGATTGCCATTATGCATTCTTCGATATTTCGATCTATTACGAAATCATACAAGTCTATCAAATATATGACCCCAAACAATAATGAATTGGCACGAACGGTAAAACCGATTGAATTAATGAATCCAGAAACAACATATTTCAAATTGGATTTGATTGACTTGTTACTTACTCTTGTATAATCTTGAAAATTAATCGAGATGAAATATAAATAGATTTGTACCAATGTTAGAAAATTACTATAATTCTCCGAATAGTTTGTTGTCAAAAAAATCCCTGCTGGTGAAAGGATCATAAATGTGCTTGCTAATTCACTAATTCTCTCGCTATACACCAATTTAGTGATATAGTAAAGTAATATTACGTTCAAATAATGGAGCACGTTTGATAATAAAATACTATACAACTGTGATTGGTAATAGCTTGCTCCGCTAAATAAATACCTAATTAATGATATCCACCCAGGGCAGAACACAAACTGATGCTCATATTTTATTGGATTGACAAATAGATCATTGAAATAAACTGAGTCCCAAACTACAAGTTTCTTGAGGATAGTTGTTATAAATGAAGGATATGGAGATTCAGGAGCTAAGTTACTAAGTATTATTTCTGACGATGTATCAAATTGACCTGGGGTAAAATAAACAATGAAAAGTTGAATTGATTTTATTAGAAGGAAGAGCTTAGTTAACTTCCCTATCGGTATGGACATGGTCTTGTATATGTATCCTCTCCAAGTGTTAAAGTAGATTTTCAAAATTTTTGTAAACAGCAAAAAAAAAAACATCGGTTGAATATTTCTCATCACTACGATAACATGTAAATTACTCATACATCTTATTAAACAAAACTAGAAAACACTATATACTATACGCCAGATTACTTCTTACCGAATTGGGTGCCGAATGAAGTAATGATACCTTCAACGGATTGTGGGTTGGATAAAGTGGTAATATCTCCTAATTGATCAGCTTCATTTGAAGAAATCTTTCTTAAAATTCTTCTCATAATCTTACCAGATCTGGTCTTTGGTAAATCAGCAACAATGATGACTGATTTTGGAGCAGCAAATGGACCAATGGTCTTTCTAACTTGTAAGACCAATTCCCTTCTTATCTTAATACCTTGTTCTTCATCACTTAAGCTTTCAGCTAATTCATCCTTAAGAGCAACGTAGGCAACAACAGCTTGACCAGTTAAGTCATCGGTAATACCAACAACAGCAGCTTCAGTAACACCATGATGTTCAATTAAAGCAGCTTCAATTTCAGCGGTAGATAATCTGTGACCAGAAACATTGACAACATCATCAACTCTACCTCTGATCCAGTAGTAACCATCGTTATCTCTAGCAGCACCATCACCGGTGAAATAGTAACCTGGGTATGGGTTCATGTAGGTATCCATATACTTGGTGTGGTTCTTGTAGACAGTTCTTGCCATGGATGGCCATGTGTCCTTAATAGCCAAGACACCTTCAACGTCATTACCTTCAAGTTCGACACCGGTTACTGGATCAATTAAAGCAGTCTTAATACCGAAAAATGGATAAGAAGCTGAACCTGGCTTGTTTGGAGTAACACCGGCAATTGGAGCAATAAGATGGGAACCAGATTCAGTTTGCCAGTAGGTATCAGAAATATGACATTGACCTTTACCGACGTGTTCATTGTACCATTCCCAAATATCTGGGGAAATTGGTTCACCGACAGAACCTAAGGTTCTTAAGGAAGATAAGTCGTACTTTGGAATTTCTTCTTCACCTGATTTACGTAATAATCTTAAAGCAGTTGGAGCAACGTAAAAGTGAGTAACATTGTGCTTTTCGACAATTTGCCAGAATCTACCGAAATCTGGGTAATTTGGAGTACCTTCGAAAACAACAGTTGTGTTACCAAGCATTAATGGACCATACAAGGCATAAGTGTGACCAGTAATCCAACCGACATCACCAGCAGTGAAAACAATATCTTCTGGGTGAACATCAAAGATGTACTTAGTGGTCATAGCAGCACCCAATAAGAAACCAGCAGTGGTGTGGACGACACCCTTTGGAGTACCTGTAGAACCAGAAGTATACAATAAGAATAATGGATCTTCAGCGCTTACTGGAACTGGTGGGAAGTAACCTGGGAATTTTGCAGTTTCTTCGTCCCAGTAGAAATCTCTACCTTCAACTAATTTAATTTCTGGATTGTTAGTTCTTTTGTGGACCAAGACCTTTTCAACAGTTGGACAATCAACAAGAGCAGAATCACACAAAACCTTGATGTTAGTGGTTCTACCACCTCTTCTACCTTCATCACAAGTAATTAAGGCCTTACAAGAAGCATCGTTGACTCTGTCCTTGATGGAACCGGAAGAAAAACCAGCAAAAATAACCGAGTGGACAGCACCAACTCTGGCAACAGCCAACATGGAGATAAGGGCATGAGCGTTCATTGGTAAGTAAATGGCAACTGTGTCACCCTTACCAACACCCCAAGAGTGTAAGACACCAGCAACCTTGGAAACTTCTTGTAATAATTCACCATAGGTATAGATTCTAGAGTCCTTTTCTTCATCGGCTTCCAAGAAAATAGCAGGCTTATCTGGGTTAGCTAAGGCATGTCTATCGATACAGTTGTAAGAAGCGTTTAATTCCCCACCTAAGAACCAAGCAGAGTTACCTTCCTTTAAAGTACCAGCCTTAACGGTGTGGAAATCACGATCCCAGGATAACAATTCCTTAGCCTCTTTACCAAAGAATTCGCTTGGTTTCTCAATAGATTGTTGGTATAATTCTTTGTAGTGAGCTAAGTCTTTAATGTGACCTTGTCTTGGTTGTCTTTCAAAGAATTCCTTTGGAGTTGGAATTGGAGAAACGCCATTGGCTTCGTGAACAACTTTGTGAGCAGCAACAGTCATTGTGTTATTTGGATATATCTATAAGTCTAATAAATAATGAAACGTGTTTGAAATTAAAATAAAAAAAGTGCTTTCTTTATTCTATAAGAAATCTGTTAGTAAATCGAATTCTATTTAATGGAATTGAATTAAACGTGAAACACACTCTCTCCTAAGGGAATTTATCAAAAAGGATAAGGTTAAACTATAAATTACCAGTATAATGTTTGATTTTGAAATCTTAAAATCTGTCAAGTTTAACCTATAGATCAAAAACAGATTAACAATTTTAACGGCTCTTTAAGACAAAAACCGTTTGCAGTGGAGGGGGAGGGGCAGCGTTGAAAGGAAAAAAATTCCAGAACCCAAAAAATTTTTGGGTCAAAAAATATCGATCTCGTCGTATGAAATGTGGTCAATGAGAGATTTTCCTTCTCTATGGCTGGCTTCATATTTAATGGAAATGTTGGACCTGTGGTGATAGTAGCTTTTCTGTTTCTGATTTTTTTAGGTTAATCCAACCCGGCATAACTGTTGATGTTTGTTATTTGATCTTTTTCTATCTTCGATAGAAATCGTAGATGCAAAATTTTTGGGCTAAACGACGGAACAATTGTTTCTCTCTCAATTTTTTTCGCGTTTTCTGAATATTAGGAATTGCAATGTGTTTCTGCGTTTTAAATATTATCGATCACTGATGGTATAGTACATACTAGCTTAGGAAATAGGTATCTGTGTTAATAGTATATATAGTAAACCTGATATATATAATAAACAATGAATAAAATAGAAGAGAAAAGAAAGAAGAAAGTTAAATTAGAATTTTCAAAAAGTGGAAATTAAATACTATTAATATTAACGACAATTCATATTTTTTTTTCTTTTACTCAACAAAAAAGTTTAAGATTTTTATTTTTTAAACAAGAAAGAAACTCGATTTGAAAAGAAAGCAATATTATTTGTTCAATATACAGTCTATCTTTTTATTGAATGGTTACACATATGGGCGGGTTGATAAGCATACCCATACACATATTCTTATCTTTTAAATTGTAAGGCTAACAGCTTACCTGTTTTTATTAAGCTTTCTTCTCTCCTTTATTGAGATTATTTTACTGGTTGTACTAGGAACTAATTTTAGCAAGAAAAATTATCGAACTGAGCCCTTACCAAGATACAAATTTTTCAAAGAGAAGAACCTGATTTTTCTAGGAAAAAGCATGCAGTCCAGGAATTAGAATCTGGGGTTTATCGAACTTCTAGATTAAAGATTATGCTTATGGTGACAGTCAATATTGGCCGTGACTCCTATGTTGTATTCTTAATCTGTCGATTAAGAAATTATTATTCTTTTCTATGGAAACTAGTACAAGGATTGTAAGCATGATATCACCACATAATTTGTTGCCCCGGGAATGGAATTTTCTCTGATGATTATCGTTTCATTTCTGACTTCACCCAATCGTATGCTTCCTGTTTCTTTTGTCCAATTTAATAAAGTTTTGTGGGGTTGAAAATAAAAGTGGGTAAAAGGAAAAAGAAAAACAAAACTCGTATTATCCACGGAGTTTTTATCAACTCCGAAATTCTCCTAACAAATCGGAATGAAATATCGTTTTCTTTCGATTATTTTTGTATGGAAACTTCTACAAAATACCTGAAACTCCGGCTCCGAACTCTATGTAATATTATTAACTATTTGTTTACAAATCGGGACACGATAACAAACAAGAATTTTTATCTCTCCAGATTTTAATTCGTTCCCCAGGCTTAGTCATTAATGAGGAATTCTTGATAAATCGGAAGGCTGACTAGTTTGCTTAAAACCGGCGATTTTTATGAATAAAACGATCCATACAATATGTTAATCTCTTTCTTATAATAACGGTTGCCCAGAAATGATCCCAACTTTATATCTGATGTAGTAAAAGCCTTTTCTTTTGAACCAAGAAAACACAATTTTCAAAAAGCTCCCTTCCTGTATAAGGGTCTAATCCCCGGATTTTTAGTTGGTGCGTGGCCTTGCATATTCATACATGCTCTGTTACAAGGCTCGATTGTACAGGAACCAAAGTCGAGCTTTTAATACCCCAATTTGTGAATAAGGTACATAATCACACTTGATTTCAATACTGGGCATAGATTTCATTGATTTAATCTTAACTTTTTGTGATCATAAGAAGAGAGGTCATATAAACAAAGCAATTCATTTCATCTGGTGGAATGGTGTTTCACAATAGCAAGGAGGCGGTAGTACACCGAATTCATTGATAATGCTTATATATCAAACGTAAAATAGGAACAAATCAAATAGAACACTAAAACCTCGTTGTTGAACTGATACCGGCCCAAGAGGCGTGCATAAATGTAAACAATTCTTCGGATATTTGAATGAGAAACACCCCACTCAACTCAAGTCTATTTAGAACATTTTCCCTAGTATACAAAATACAAAATTACATAATCATGCATAAACAAACCAATTGTGCTTGAATAAGCCGGAGTATGAATAGAATAAATCACGAGATAGGTCTGTTGATGTAAACAATCATCCGATTCTTCCTACTTTAAACGTATTCCTCGGTAGTTCTCCTGGTGTTTCAGAATATATGGCTAAGTAGTATCATGAACAACTACAAAAGAAACAACGGGTTCTTATAAAAGCAAGTCTTGAAAATGAGGTCTACTGTGACTCGCCTAAACATTAAGAGTGTATATAATGAATCAGTGGAATAGTAACAAAAGCCCTGTTTAAAGAATTTTATATTCCAAAATCAACAGAGTATATCGAGTTTGATTGATCACTTTCTCCTCTTGATAGGTAAAACTAAATTCAAATTATGACTAATTGTGTAAATTCAGAGTAAATCCCTTTGATTCAAAGTGAATTCAAAATAGGAATTGCCAACAGTAACTTCAAAATTCTGTTCAAATTCGAAAACTCTTTTCCACTATTTGCATTTAAAAAGTGACTACAGTATCTGACAAATTTCGAAACAATTATTTCTATTCTAATAGTCTATACATCTCTAATATAAATACCGCAAATCGATGCCAATTCAATAGAAGAATGATAACCATCTAATTTAAAAAAGCCCAAATTAACAAACATTAATTTCATTAATACAAAATAAAATACCCTTAATAAAATCATCAAATCTAATCAACTTCTTCAACAGTTGGACCGTCGTTAGATGGTTCTGGAGCAGAAGCACCTGGGAATCCACCTGGAGCGGCACCTGGAACACCACCTGGAGCACCACCAGCTTGGTAAGCCTTGGCCATGATTGGGTTAGCCTTACCTTCTAATTCCTTTTGCTTGTCAGAGAATTCTTCTTCAGTGGCAGTTTGGTTGGCATCTAACCATTCAATGGTTTCGTCAGCAGCCTTGGTAACTTCTTCAACTTCAGATTCTTCTAACTTAGACTTGAATTGTTCATCACCTAAGGTGGTCTTTAAAGAGTAAGCATAAGATTCTAAACCGTTCTTTGCTTGGATTCTACCAGCTTCCTTTTCATCTTCTTCCTTGAACTTTTCAGCTTCAGAAACCATCTTTTCAATGTCTTCCTTGGATAATCTACCCTTGTCGTTAGTGATGGTGATCTTTTGAGACTTACCAGTACCCTTTTCTAAGGCAGAAACGTTTAAGATACCGTTAGCATCGATATCGAAGGTAACTTCAATTTGTGGAACACCTCTTGGGGCTGGTGGAATACCAGATAATTCGAACTTACCTAATAAGTTGTTGTCCTTTGTCTTGGCACGTTCACCTTCAAAGACTTGAATTAAGACACCTGGTTGGTTGTCAGCATAGGTAGAGAAGGTTTCAGACTTCTTGGTTGGGATAGTAGAGTTTCTTGGAATTAACTTGGTCATGATACCACCAGCAGTTTCAATACCTAAAGATAATGGAGCAACATCTAACAATAACAAATCTTGGGTCTTAGAAGAAGTGTCACCAGATAAGATAGCAGCTTGAACAGCAGCACCGTAAGCAACAGCTTCATCTGGGTTAATAGATCTGTTTGGTTCCTTACCGTTGAAGAAGTCAGAAACTAACTTTTGAACCTTTGGAATTCTGGTAGAACCACCAACTAAGACAATTTCATCAACTTGAGACTTGTCAACCTTGGCATCTCTTAAGACCTTTTCAACTGGGTCTAAGGTAGATCTGAATAAATCTTGACATAATTCTTCGAATCTAGCTCTGGTAATAGCAGTGTAGAAGTCAATACCTTCGTATAAGGAATCAATTTCAATAGAAGTTTGAGCAGAAGAAGATAAGGTTCTCTTAGCACGTTCACAAGCAGTTCTTAATCTTCTTAAAGCTCTTTGGTTGGTAGATAAATCCTTCTTGTGCTTTCTCTTGAATTCAGCAACAAAATGGTTGACTAATCTGTGGTCAAAATCTTCACCACCCAAGTGAGTGTCACCAGCAGTAGCCTTAACTTCGAAAATACCATCTTCAATAGATAATAAGGAAACATCGAAAGTACCACCACCTAAATCGAAGATTAAAACATTCTTTTCTTCTTCAGCCTTCTTGTCTAAACCATAAGCAATGGCAGCAGCAGTTGGTTCGTTAATAATTCTCATGACGTTTAAACCAGCAATCAAACCAGCATCCTTGGTGGCTTGTCTTTGAGAATCGTTGAAGTAAGCTGGGACGGTAACAACGGCATCATTGACCTTAGTACCTAAGTAACCTTCAGCGGTTTCCTTCATCTTACCCAAAATCATAGAAGAGATTTCTTCTGGAGTGAAGACCTTGGTTTCACCCTTGAATTCGACTTGAATTTGTGGTTTACCGGCCTTGTCAACGACGGTGAATGGGAAGTGCTTAATATCACCTTGGACTTCAGCATCGGCAAACTTTCTACCAATTAAACGCTTAGCATCGAAAACGGTGTTGATTGGATTCATAGCAGCTTGATTCTTAGCGGCATCACCAATTAATCTTTCGGTGTCAGTGAAACCAACAAAAGATGGAGTGGTTCTGTTACCTTGATCGTTGGCAATAATTTCAACACGATCGTTAGCAAAGTGGGCAACACAGGAGTAGGTAGTACCTAAATCAATACCAACAGCTTTAGACATTTTATTTTTCTATAATATTAAATGGTTAATGAAAGCAAAAGAGAAAAGAAGAAAAGATCAGAAATAATTGAAAAGTTTTTAAATCGAGAATTTTGTATTCAATTTAAATTGAAAATTTTTAGAAATTTCGTCGATTCAATTTGGAAAATTCTTTGAAATTCTTTTTGGGTGCGAAAAATGGAAGCTGATAGAAGTTCATGGAATCTTTCAACCTTCTTACTAGACTCAGATCAAAAAAAAGAAATGAAATGAAACCAAAAAAACGTTTACAAAAAATGTCGCTTACGGTTTGACAGCAAAAGTAATTTCCAATGTCTCGCTACCATCGTAAAAATGTCGTATTATATTTTGCAACTTCGACTTCTAAATTACCCAACGCACTGAAGACTTTATCCTAATTTGGAATTGTTATTACTTCTATCTATATACACATTACATATTCCTGCCAGTCTCTTTTTTCAAAAAGACTCAGTTAAATAAATTTACTTATTAAATACTAACAGCAAAAAACTTAAGGAAAGATTGAACTATTCAAATTCATTTATCCCATCAATGATTGCATTCTTTAGTCTACTGTATTGCTTTTTAAATACGGGTTTAAATGGAAGTTTCTTTAGTAATTCACGTTTCTTTGATGCTTTTGTTTTATCATTTTCTTTTGGCTTATGTTCTTTTTTTTCATTTTTTTCATCCTTTACTTTTTTATCCACTTTTTTATCCACTTTCTTATCCTGATCTTCTTTGTTGTCTTTCTTGTTTCCTTCGGTTGACTTTTCCTGCGATTCTTCTACCTTCTGCTCTTTATCTTTTGCTGCGTCCTCATCTTATTCAGACTTGGTTCCTTCTTTAGTATAGTCATTGACTATCTTGATCAGATCAAGCTTTTTAAATCCGGTTTTGATAATACTCCAACCTTGTTTTGCAATTGGCTGATTGATGATATCCACTAAACCATCAATTGACAGTTCTAAATATTTGAAGTAACTTCTAGTAAATGGAGAGGTCTCATATCTTAACTTTAAAAAGACAATGTATACTAATACTGGAAATAAAGATCTTGTCCTAAAAGTTATTAATCTTAAAATTAACCAGAACAATGTAATCAATTCAATACCGCTCGCTATTTGGATGGATTTGGTATTATTGTTATTTATGAATGAACTTATATGCTTGGACACGGGATTCCCATCCAATCCAAAGATTGGCAACAAGTAGCCATTGATATATGCCAACACATGGAAACTCGAAAAAAGAGCGTATGGAACAATAGTCAACCAGACATAAGGTCTAATACTCAATAAAGATAACGCCAATAACAAGTAATGAATGTTATCATCCTTGATCAATGCCTTGAACTTAAAGCCATTTTTTTGGATATTTTCAAACATCAAAATTCCAAATGATTCAAGCACCGCGACGAATGCAAGAATATACCATATGAAATACGTGTTTTCCATTATCTTGAAATATGTGAGGGTATATAACAACACGCTAATCAAGGTAATCAAGTTCCCTACAAACCAAGCAAATTGTAAGGTCTATTGTTTTTCGTTAGTAATCAATCGTTTTTGGAAGGCCTTGAAATACTGCTACTCACTTTCACCGTTTTGATCAATTGCTCTTTATTAACATGCATGCTTTAATATCTTTCCTTTCTGTGTGAATTAATCTGAAGTATATATTTAGACCTCAAGGTAAATCAAATGGAAGAGATGACGACTAAGTAGCAAAAGACAAAATAATCCATCGTATTTTTTTTTTTGGATTGTGATCCACAAAACCCATTCACATGCTGAGTATATCTACATCAAGAGATTTTCAAGAGACTTTAAATCTGGGCTATCTCGATAGTCGGAAATTAATTCCCAAATGCGTTACTTCAATTGGTAACCGTTTTCAAGAAAATCAATTGGAGGGGGGGGGATAATTATGGTGTTGAATCATACCTTGATTATTGTGAAGATTCATCTGGAAGTAGTTTCGGTTAATATCATAATTAAGGGATCTTTCCATGTATGTTTTTAACTGTATGTTCATGAATGAAAATGAAAATAATAGAGGTGGTTTCTTCTAGTTTTAAAGTTTCGTCAAATTTTCTTCTTGGTTACCTCAAAGGCTTATACTTTTTATCAAAAAATAATTAGAATGATTTTTCTTAAGAAGAGAGAGATGTACGATAGGTTCAATGGCCATAATCTCGATTCTATTATCATATAAACTAACATCTCGATTATATAAATAATTAAAAACAAACTTAAATGAAATTCTTCATTTTTTTAATCTAAAGAAATAAAAAGCGAATATTTTATGTATAATAAGGAACTAAAATGAAAATAGGTGGATATCAACGTAAGAAACCCTTACGAGTCTTTGGTTGAGCGGTAGTAGTCAGAGCGGGAGTGTCATGTGCTAAAGGCTTTTGCTTCTCTAATTGAGCTTTCTTATCTTCCAATAATTTAATCTGTTTGGTCAATTTATCTTTCATTTCCTTATGCCTGGCGAATAAATCAGCTTCTGATCTTTGTAATTTCTTTTCTTTTTCACTGACCTTTTGTTGAAATACCATCTTCATTTCGGCTTCCATTTTAGCTAATTTAGCTTCATGTAAAGCTCTTTCTTCTTCTTGTCTGGTAGCTGGGTCAAATTCCCTGAATACGGAATTATCTTGATCAATACCCATTTTAGATAACTTTTCAGTTCTGTAGTTTTCATAAAGTATATTTGCGGTTGATTCTTTTAATTCTTCCAAGAAGTTTCTAATTAATAATTCACGTAATTTAACAAAATCATTGTGATCTTCATTATCAACTTCAATAATTCCCCATGGATATTGTCTACCTCTGACAATTCTTCCATCCGCTGTTTGAATCTCTTTGGTTGAACCAACAACGGCAAATGGGAAACAATCTATGATTTTGTTGGTGTTCTCAAT
>LQHL01001846.1:63001-80798 GCA_001655755.1 Hemisphaericaspora haegerdaliae
TCTCGATGGCTTCTGCATCATCATCTTCATATTCTCTTGGTTTAAATATCTTGATGCCTTGATACTGGATGTCTGCCAAAATTCTTCGTTTGAAATTTACAATTTCTTCATCAGTCAATGTGTCTGCCTTGGCAATAACTGGAATCAAATTGACTTTTTCATGGATCAACTTCATGAGAGCGATATCTAAAGCTCTTAAGGAATGGCCAGTTGGTTCAATAAAATAAATGAAAGCATGAATTCTATCATCGACAATATGGGATCTGTTAATTTTACATTCAGCTTCCAAATAAGAATCAAATCTACTATTAATTTCTTCTACAATTGGTTTCCAGTAGTCGACGTTATTAATTGATTCTCCAAAACCAGGTGCAGTAATAACACTGACTTTCAATTTAACACCATCTTCTTCAATATCCGCTTGAGTGGATTTAATCTTAACTGGTACTGATCCTTCTTTATCATTTTCAACTTCTTCTAACTCAAGATCATCGTTGTCATGATTGATTATTTCACGGTTGAAAAGAGTATTGATTAAAGTGGCTTTACCTAATCCGCTTTCTCCAATAGCCATTATGTTAAAAGTAAATCCTCTTCTAACAGACTTTCTGTGCCATTGTTTAGGTAAGTTGGCAAATCCAACAAATCCATTCAATGCCTTTTTAATAATCTTGATATCTGGAGTTTGGAGAACCAGTGGAGATTGTATTGGTTGATCGATTGAAGTCATTATGTTTCTTCAAATATTTCTGTTAAACTTTAAGCGGTTGAGGGTTCTATTTTTTTTTTCTTTTCTGTTTGTTGAAAATGAAATTCTGAATGGAATGATTTTGATTACTCCTCTAGTTACTTTCAATTTGTATGAATCAACCAAAAAAAAACACTAAGTAAACGTTTAATTCGATTAGCTATACGGATGGCTACAGTTGTTCAATTCCTCAACAAATCAATTTGTTGTTGTTGGATTTTTTTTTTTTCCTTTTCGTTCGTCTGAGAGTCGGGAATCAAAAAATTAGACAGACAAACAAAACAGTAAGACTGGTGTGTGGTGAAGAACGAAAAAAATTATTGTGTGAATAGAATAGTAATAATAAATCCAGGGGGAGGGAAAATCATAATTTAAATTTCAACTTCAAACAAATTCAAACAATAACGCGTTTTATTTTTCCTTAAAAATTTCACATTATTGTGAAAAATCATCACGTGAAAATCATGCGAAAATCATGCAAAAATCACATGATTAAATGCTATTTTAATGCTAAATTATCTTATTGGAATGATATTCAGGTAGTTTTAAACGTCTGTATGGATAATAAGATGATATATCAAGTCATTTTCACAGAAAAATTACGGGGTGCTGGGTTTTTTAATATTTCTTCTTTGTGAATGATTTTTGGCGATGGTAATAGTAGTAAACTTTTTGCTTCATGAGAGAACACTTACAAACGAAATAGTACTACACCAACTAATTACGGTTAACTTAATAACCTCTAAAGTTATCTTATTAAATCGGATGAAACAATTTCGGTGTGATCTTTAGTTTACTCAATATGTTCGGCCAATGTGACGTTGGTGTCATAAGTCTAAAGTTTTCGCAAGAATTTACAGTTTTTCTCAAAGAAATTTGCAACAATATTTTATCATATACCAACATGGACAATTACTTCTGAAGAAATGACAAATTTTGTTTAATAAAACTACTAACATACAAACCAAAACGTCAAATAATGACTATAACAATCTAAACTAAACGAAACTATTATTGTTTGGGTTATTTATCATTCGCCTCAGCTATTCTTAATTGCTCTAACAAGAATTCTAAACCCAATTTAGCAAACTCTTCCATATTTCTTGCTCTATCGGTACTTCCAGTGTTCTTCCAAGTAGATGCTTCACCGTTTGGACCCGATAATCCCACATAAACCGTCCCTACTGATTGGATTTGGGTATCAGATATATTTTCCTCACTTCCATTCTGAATATGTAAATTATTCGAGGGCCCCGCAAAACCAGTTTCTGATAACACATATGTGGAACCCAATTCATATTTAGCTGTTCTAGCTAACTTCAAAGCAACTTGTTGTGATGGACCCATATAGTTTGATATTTCTTCTTCAGACCACCCAGATAACTTCAATCGTTGCTTTAAGGAATACACCAATTTTCCACCAATGTAGAAATTTGAAGCACCAGGTACTGATACTATATAAGCGGAAATTAGACCACCACATGCAGCCTCTGATATGGCTAATGTTTGGTTTCTCGATCTTAGAATATTTGCTATTTCTTGCACAATTTTGGTAACATCTTCAGGAGGGAATGTCATACTTTTATTACCTCTAGTTTACTTTACTATTCGTCTAACTTGCTTGACACCTTCAATTGGCTTTGTTTCAACTAAATGTTTGAGCTGGAGTTATTTCCCCCCATAATCATCAATAACGTTTTTTCGGATTTTCTATTATACATTGTGACTAGAAGAGTTGGGGGTAGTGCACCAAATCAAATATCATTTTTTCATCAGTGGCAACTTCAAATGCCAAACCTTTGACATTTTGACAACCAAGAAGTCATACATTAGACAGCCTGTTCAATTGACAATTATTTTCATAGTTCCGGGATTCCTTAAAAATTTATAGAAATAAGTATACAATGGCATCCTCAAAATCAATAAGATTTCATGCTGGTAAGGTACAATATGACGATGAAACCAATCGTTGCACTCCATTAGCCCATAGGGGAGTAATTTCTATCAAACCAAGCACAGATGAACCGGATTTCTTAGACTTCACATGGACTGCCAAACAAGATTCCACACAAGCCACTCCTGGAAATATAGAAAGGGATGAATTATTGTTAATTCCTGGAGATGTTACTATAAAACATATAGAATCATGTAAGAGTGGAAGAGTTATTGCATTTACATTCCTGAGTTCAGGCGCTAGATATTTATACTGGCTTCAAGATGTTGGTGATCTTGATCAGTTGGACAAATTGACTGAGAAGGATAAGAAAATTATTCTGGACATTAAACAGTTGATAACTGTCAATGAAGAAGAAGACGACGACGACGAGGAGGAAACCCCCACCGATGATACAGATGTCAAGATCGAAGATGCTCCTCAAGTGTAAGTTACCAGTTTTTTACTTGTATAATAGACGACCGCTTTTTAGTACTTTTTCTTAAATATAGGACATTTGTTTATCTGGGAATTTCAGAAGAATGTAGAGAAAAGCAGTCCTCAAAGGCAGGAATACTAATAAATACTAACATGTTTTAAGAGTAGTCCCAACCAAACCAAAGCCTCAACTTAAGTTACCAATTAGCACAATTTCTTCTGTGTTAGATTTGCTGACCATAGAAGCACACCTTGATAAATTATCTCCCAAAGAATTGAAGGAATTATATGGAGAGTATCTTCCACCAACGACAGGAGCAAATCCAACAAAATCAGAAATATTGGATGTGATTCGAAGTAGTTTCTACGCTCAATCAGAACAAAAATTGAGCGAACTGCTAACAAAGGGAAGTGGTGCTGGTTATTTACTTGCTCAAAGCTTAAAGTATGATTACAAGGGGGAAGGAATTGATGGATTCTTGGCTGGAATTAGGCAATTGGCCAAAATTGAAAAGGAGAAGAATGATGATCATGATGATCATGATGAAGAAATGGAGGATTAAGCGCAATTGTTGCGCGATATCATAGCAACTTCAAAATTAAAATATAAAACAACTCTTGAGAAAGTTTCTCAAGATTTAAAGCGCACAATTTCTGTATATCTATATTAGCTAACAATACACGCAACCCCAGTCTTCAACCTTTTGAGAACAATGTGTGAGAACAAAGTAGAGATTACGACCCAACCACCAAAAAACAGGGTGCAAAAAAATGTTACTGGCTCAGCTGAACAAAAGTTACGAAATTTAATTCAAAAAGATGTTGATACAAGAGAACATAGTAGTGACCCTCAGGTAATAAAGAAGGAAGATATAAGCTCTACCTATCAAAACCCCAATAGGCAACATTCCCAAAAAAAAGTAGAAAAGTCGACCCAGACAACCACCCAGAAAAGAATAGGAAGATTCCCTTAGATAGCCAATTTTCAAGAAAGGAGTTAAAGAAACTCATTGAAGTAGCAACAAATTCTGGAATGTTGAAAGACGAAATAGATGTCAAAGTTGTTGATAGTAGCCCAGTTGCCGAGAGAGTTGCAATTGAAAGCAAATCCAGAAATCAAGATAATTCTCTGAATTAGCCTGGAAAGCAAATTCTTTGCTGATAGATGATCATTAATTTACACCTTTAACGAGGGCTTTAATATCACATATACAACTGGTTTTTGAACAGAGTTTTAAACGATATTTTTTGGAACATTTCCTTGTTTCTGAATTTTCACAAAGGATGATATTATGTTTAGCTATTTAGGATTTTGTATAGGAAAAAAAATGCGTCCCAGATAGGTGACAAAAATACTGTAAAGATTTTTACCACCATGGCTAACTGACCACATAGATAAAAGTTTATACGACACTCGCAAAACATAATTGCATAATTTACTGCTGTTCCATCGTTTTAATGATTTTTTGAGTAGATGAAATGGATATTCAACTGCGAAATAATACACGAGCTAATAGGTTCTCAGGTTTTACACTATTCATCCTAACGTTACTTGGATTTACTATATTTGCCCTAACTGGGTATCTATATACTTTACCTCCTAAGGGCCCTGACGCACCTGGGTGTCGACCAGTATGGATGGGTCCATCATATGCTCGTATAAGAGCATTTGATGAGTCGCATACTAAATTTGCATCAAAGTATTCATTGTACCTTTATCGTGAACAATGGAAAGATAAAATACCAGATGAAGAGAAAGGTTTCGATTTGTTAGATGGTATTCCTGTGCTATTTATTCCTGGTAATGCAGGTAGTTATCGACAAGCAAGATCAATAGCTTCAGAATCTTCCA
The DNA here is from genome assembly GCA_001655755.1 of Hemisphaericaspora haegerdaliae. NCBI lineage: Eukaryota > Fungi > Ascomycota > Pichiomycetes > Serinales > Debaryomycetaceae > Hemisphaericaspora > Hemisphaericaspora haegerdaliae. The sequence goes on from LQHL01001846.1 coordinate 67,973, forward strand.
ACCTTTATTTTGACCAGTTTGACAAATATCATGGAATAAATCCCAAGCTCAAAAATTTGGACGTGTTCACAGCTGATTTCAATGAAGATTTTACAGCATTCCATGGTAGAACTATACTAGACCAAGCTGAATATCTCAACGAAGCTGTGAGATTTATTCTTGATTTATATTCAAAAAATGACAAACCTCCGAAATCAGTCATAATTGTGGGTCATTCAATGGGAGGTATAGTAGCGAGAGTGATGATTACTTTGCCGAATTACCTTGATGAGTCAATAAATACAATAGTGACATTATCGTCCCCTCATGCAGCGGCTCCATTAACATTTGATGGAGACATACTTAAGATTTATTCAGCAATTGATAGATTTTGGTATGATGGATTTGATCCAACTTCAAAAAGTGATTACGCAAAAATTGCCCAAAACAGATTGAAAAACGTTTCCTTGATTTCAATTACAGGAGGTGAGTTAGATTCGACATTGCCTTCAGACTATACATCTCTTAGTTTCCTAGTCCCTCCAACCAATGGATTCACAACTTTCACTAGTGGTATTCCATTGGTTTGGTCACCCATTGATCATTTGGCTATTGTATGGTGTTCACAATTAAGAAGAAGGATAGCGGAGAGTTTACTTGAGATTGTTGATTATAACCTGCCTTACAAGACAATCCCGCTAGACAAAAGAATGAAAGTATTCCGCAAGCAATTCTTGAGTGGATTTGAAGATTATATCAGCCAAGACTATGCTAGTGCTACCGGGGAAGGAACGAGATACATCAGAATAGATGAACTACAATTGAACCATATCGGTAGCGAGAACGCGGTTAAGTTTAATAAGGAAAGTCAAGGGACTGCCAGATTCAACATATTTTCATTGAAGAAGGATAAAAAGTTTTCATTGATTTCTTCCCAACCATTGATCAACCCCCCTAATTTAGCTTCTAAAGAGACAAATCAATCTCCATCTCTCTTTATCTGTAACAGGCTTGGGGAGGGGGAGGAGATCGATGAGATTAATTTGAATGATTTAACCAATGAGTCGACTAAAGACTATACTGAGCTAAAGTGTATTGACGTATCGTTAGATTCGACAATAATTCCTCGTTCAAGAAAGGATGTAAATTCCTTAGAAGATTCTTCATTAGGTGCAGATAAAACTCCATTTTACAGTCTTGAACTAAATTCCACAATTTTGAACAATTTTGAACATTTATTAATTGTTCAACCACCTATAACTGATGATGATGACTTTTTGATGGCACAACTCAGCGATGAGTCAGCAACAAAATTCAAAATCAGTGGTAATCTTTTCACCTTATTTACGCATGGTGGATCAGTATCCTTACCATCTGATCGACCTATTTCAACTACGATTGATATACCAGGAGCTTGGAATAGTATTTTTATTTATAAGTTAAAAATCAGGGGACTCGTGGAAGGCGTGAACTTTGCTAACTTTGTACGTCAGTGGAGTGATGACCCATATGAGACCAAATGGCATATCAACTTGGGAAGATCAGCAGATTTATCATTAAGTATGCATGGAATTGCACCGTTCATTCCATATAAAGTAAAACCAGATTATGGTATGAAGATACAAATATGGGGAGATATTAACGGTGAAATAGTTACTGTTGAAGTGTCAATTGATATTTTGAGAAGTTTAAAATTGTTAGTGTTAAGATATAGGATTTCGATCATATCGATGATAGTACTGATTGTTTCGCTAGTTCTTTTGATTCAATTCAAACTTTGTATGAATGGAAAGTTCCCTCCATTTATTAATGTTTTATGTTTGGTTAATCAGAAAGGTTGGTGGTTGATTAGTTTGGTGTTGATCCTTCTCAATTTGGGTGTTAAATTCCCTATGGTCCAAACTATTCTAAATTTGGTCGATCCTGTTGTTATTCAAGATTCCAATGAGATCAATTTGAGTTTGAATTCCAATTATAAATTGAATGGATTTTACCTTGGGTTAGAAGAAGAATTCACTATAGTTGGCATTCTTTTATACTTGTTAGCCAATTTTATGATTATTGTGACATACTTCACTATAATTATTATTGGTAGTGTATCCAGATTTGTCATCGATAAGTTTCAAACTCCCAACGAAAGTAGCAAAAATTCCCAAAGAGTCAGGCCTGAAACTCCAACTGAGTTGGCCACACCACCCAGTTATCGTCGAATTATTGCAACCATCATATTAATCAGTTTGATTCCAATCTACATTCCCTACCAAATTGTGTTTTCTATTTGTTGTTTTATTCAAATCGTCAATGTTATTAAAAGCTGGCATAGTTATCAAGTTTTCAATTTTCAAATATCAATCTTGATGTTAATGTTGTGGATCTTACCCATTAACGTTCCGATAATTATTGTATTTGTTCACAACCTTGCAGTTAACTGGAAGACTCCATTTAGTTCTCATCATAACTTGCTTTCAATTGTTCCTATTTTCTTACTTGTTTTAAGGAACAATTTCAAGAAATTACCAAGGTTTAGTGTAAGATATATCAAATTTTTACAATGGTACTTGGTCTATGTTATTTGCTATTCATTGATATATGGTGGACGTCACACTTATTGGTTACACCATTTATTTAACTTGCTTTGCTGTTTATTATTGGTCATGATTTATGATTCACAAGAGGAAGCTCCTCAACATAAGCAGAATTAAAGAAACGACTGCAAAAAAAAAATATAGAAAAATTTGTAAACATGTAAATATGTAAAATATAGAGAGGATTAATAGATAGAGATAAAATTAAGTGAAATAGAAAGAATAAGGTTGTACTACAACAAGCAAATGAACTTGATTAACTGAATATTTTTCATTAACGAAACTAATGTACACTTTCAACCTATATAAACATTATATAAAACAAAATGAAGAAAATAATAATAATAATAATATTTAAGAAATGAATAGTTTACACCCTTTAGTTTGAGGCAGAAGAGTATTTGGTAACAGCTCTAGTACCTTCAGAAACAGCATGCTTAGCTAATTCACCTGGTAAGATTAATCTAACAGCAGTTTGGATTTCTCTAGCAGAAATTGTAGACTTCTTGTTGTAAGCAGCTAATTTAGAAGCTTCAGAAGCAATTCTTTCAAAAATATCATTGACAAAAGAATTCATGATGGACATAGCCTTTTGTGAAATACCAGTATCTGGATGAGTTTGCTTTAAAACCTTGTAAATATATGAAGAGTAAGTTTCCTTTCTAGCCTTAGTTCTCTTTTTAGAACCATCAGTAGAAGCGGTCTTCTTGGCAGCTGGTTTCTTTTCAGCTGGAGCTTTGGAGGCAGGTTTCTTTTCAGCTTTTGGTGGGGCCATTGTTAACTATAAATATGAATATAAAATGTATATGTAAAAAAGAAAAAGAAGAGAGAAAAAAAAATGTATTTATGTTTATCTAATTAACGGGGAATTATGATTTATTTATATCGTAGAAAAAATCAAAACGGGGGGATTAAGAATTATGTTTTGATTGTTGTTTTGTTTGTTGAAGTTAAATTTTCTCTTTTTTTCTATCGCGACTCAAGAGTAGTGCAACATCCCAAATTGTCTTTCTTGTTTCTACTGTGATCAATTGTTATTACTTATTTTTGTTTTGTTTTGTTTTGTTTTTGTGTTTGCCATTTGTTGTTCTTCTCTCTGCCGCAGTTTTTTCTCTCACTCACTCACTCTCTTGCTCTCTCTCTTTCACTCACTTGCTCTCTCCGTCTCTCTCGCTCTCGTTCTGCTTGCCCAGGAAAATACAAACAAAGATGTGAGAAAATTACGCCACCCAAATCTTCTAGGAACAACGGGGAATCAAACATGTTGTATTCCAAAATTCATGTCACTCTAAGTTTGTTGTTAAAAACGCACCTCCCTTTCTAACTAAGTATTCTATAAGCTTACAGTATCTCTCAATTAAGAAAAGTGAACCATTGACTATAGACTTAGACGTGAAGTCAGATTAGTTGATTCATTGATATGTTGTTGTGGTTGATTGGGTGCAAAAATTTACAATCCATTTCAAGAAGGAATAAACTGGACCATAAATTACACCCGTAGATGCGTAAAAAAGAGAATATAACTGTATGCGAGTTAATATGAGAATGGCGCGGTAAATTATGGTACAGAAGACTACGGAATAAAGTTCACCTTATTTTTTTCGCGTGCATTGACAGAAAGACAAAAACATTGAAGACAAAGTGCGGCCCCACACATACAGTGGACAGATAGGCAGGAAGAAAAAAAAAGGTTCAGTCTAAAGAGTGCCTCTACGAGTTGCACAAGAATTGTGCAACAATACGCACAAAAACTTCTCTCCCTCTCTCTCTCTCTCTCTCCCCCCTGACTACAAAATGATGATAATAAATATTTTTCTCTTTTGAAAACAAAAATAAACATTTTTATAAATACATCAATAAATTCCCCGAAAAATATAAAAGTTCAATTCATTTTAAAATTTTCTTCTTTCTTCTTTTCTTTCATATATATATAAATATCTATTATAAATTATTAATTAACAATGTCTGGTGGTAAAGGTAAAGCCGGTTCTTCCGAAAAAGCTTCAACTTCAAGATCTGCTAAAGCAGGTTTAACTTTCCCAGTTGGTAGAGTTCACAGATTATTAAGAAAGGGTAACTACGCTCAAAGAATTGGTTCTGGTGCTCCAGTTTACTTAACTTCTGTCTTAGAATATTTAGCTGCCGAAATTTTAGAATTAGCCGGTAATGCTGCTAGAGATAACAAGAAGTCCAGAATCATCCCAAGACACTTACAATTGGCCATCAGAAATGATGAAGAATTAAACAAATTATTAGGTCACGTTACCATCGCCCAAGGTGGTGTCTTACCAAACATTCATCAATCCTTATTACCAGCTAAGAAACCAAAGGCAGGTAAGGCTTCTCAAGAATTATAAATTCAATAATATTTTGTATTTTTAAATTTCTGGGGATAAAACTGTATTTTACTTTTTTGAATGTCTTTTATTTCTTTAATTATTAGGTGGTCTATGTGTTAACAACAGACTGGTGTATATTATATTATTATAGTTCTTTTTTACTTTTGAAATTTGATATAAATGTTCGTATAGGTAGTTTAATGGAATTAACATTTTCTATAGGATTGTTTTATTTTTGATCTATACTGATGTAATTTATTTTTCTTGGGTCGCGTAAAATCAAAACGATTTCGCCCTGTTAGCAAGCATAAATAGTTCCATTTCATTTTTTTTTGAAGCCCCATCTAGTGAGAATTATCGGTAATCCTCGCGGCGGTGGTGATCAAACTCTTGAAAAAAAAAATTCAAAAATTACTTGCAAAGCTCAACACAAGGAAGGCAAGCAGCTCAGTATGGAAAAATTCTCAGTATGGAGAGATAAGGCGACAGGGATATCCCCATTCATGCCTAACCAATTCCCCTTGTTTCAAGAAAAATCTTCAACAAAGAGACTGATATCAATAATTGCAAAATTACCAGTTTTTGCTATTAAATTTCCATTCTTCTTGATTGCATCCTTATTATATTCAATCTTTAAGTTTCAGGTTTTGTTGAAGTTTATTATTAATTTCCTATTCGGGTTTAACAAAGTTGACTTTTCAGTCGATGGAGTTAAAAAATCACAAGTTGATAAACTAGAAGCATACAAACCGAGACCAAATGATCTAATCGTTGTTAATTATATTAGTCCTATAGATGGGTATTTGCTTTCTTTATTAAGCAACTCTTCAAATATTGTACTTTTGATTCCAAATAGGCAAGGTGATTTGTTCCAACATACTCCTAGATCCGTTTTTGATCATGCATTCACTTATGCACCAGGCGAATTAGTTGAAGATTTAACTAAGTTAGGAAACAAAATTGTATTCTTATTGCTAGAAGGTACTCCATCTAATAATAAGTCGGTTTTGCCTTACATCAAATTAAATCCAAAATACAAGTTTGACAGTTTTGCAATCAAATCATTGGTTTTGAAGATTACCCCAAATTATTTTACATTGCCAATTCCTTATGTCAGTAAGTTCCAGTATTTGTTTCAATTATTGACAAACTTAGCGAAAAGTTCAACCAGATTTAAGATGTACAAGTTTGAAAGATTCAACTTGACTGAAGTTAGAAATTCATATGAATTGAACTCGCTTAGTTTGATTAACCAAGATTTGAATTTAGACTCCAAGGATAAATTCATTAATTATTACTTCGACCATTCTGTCAAAAAGGACATATAAACAATTCTATAAAATCTTAATAAATACTTGACTTGGATAGATCATCGAATGGGACTTCTTTCACGAGCATGCGAATCAGGTTTACGTCCACTTTCGTTTTCATGTTCCCGATTACTTTCAGTATACCTAGACGAGTGTCCATTATGTGTTCGACGTCTAGACGAATTCTCCCTGTGTGATCTATGTCTAGATGAATGGTCTCTAGTATTTCTATGAGAAGATCGCGCTTTATCTCTACCAGATACATGCTCTTTGTCTCTGTGACTTCGTGAACTATGTCTATTCACATTCTTTTCAGGACGTTTCTCCTTCTTGAGATAACTTTCCATTGGGTCTTTAAATTCATCATCATCATCATCATCATCTCCCTCCTCCTTCTTCTTGTTCATGAATTCTGCCATTGGATCAATAAATTCATCATCATCTTGTACTACTGGTGCTTGAATCAATTTTTGTTCTTCCACAAAACCTTCTATCAGTTGATTTTGCTCGTCTATCACTTGGCTTCTTATCTCATCATAATTGATCAAAAAATCATCTTCATTATCCCCTGGATGTAACTTATAATAATTATGATCAACTCTTAAGTTTCTATCACCCACTTTTATACCATTAAAATTATCAATTGCTAATACACAGCTTTTAAAATTTGCATATTTTATAAACCCGAATCCTCGATGTTTACCAGTTTCTTTATCTTTGATTAAATTTAAATGAGTTGGTATACCATATTGACTGAATATTATGATTATATCCTTATCAATTAGATTAAACGGAATATTTCCAATGTATAGATAATTTGTATCTCGATAATCATAATGCCAAGATGATTTGTATGAAGTGTTCGAATTTAGTTCTTTCTGATTGATCTGGTTAATCTTCTGGATCGAGTTCATCGTGTATCCTGATTATCTATTTTGATGTTCATAATTGACTGGAGAAAGAGAGACTCCAAAAAGAAAAAAGATAATAAAATTTATGGGTGAAGGCCAAGAAGGTGATTTCGCGGTGAGAAGAGATGAGATTGGTTTTTTTTTTCTCTATTAAATTTTTTTCACGGTATTTCAAAGGCAGATAAACCTCTAGACACAACGATGACTAAGGTAACTAAGAAGGCATCTGTTGTTGCCAGAAGTAGTAACAAGAAGGAGGAAACTAAAGAAGTGACTGGTTCAAAGAAAAGAAGATCAGTTGAAGAAGACCAAGAGGAAGAAGAATCCGATGAAGAATTCCAAGTCAATGGATTATTGGATGCAAGTGAAGAAGATGAAGATGAAGACGAAGACGAAGATAACGAGTCTGGAAATGAGGAAGAATCTGATGCAGAATTAAATCAACTTTTAGGGGAAGAAGCAGATCCCAGTGATTACGATTCCGATGAATTTTCAGATGAACCTAACGATGATATCTCAGGAATCAACATCAAGTCATTATCAGTCGATGACCCAGAAAACAAAGAAATTCACACCATTTACTCCGATGGGAATCCAAGAGTTATAAAACCCGAGATTAACCCAGTTTATGATAGTGATGACAGTGATGCCGAAAATTTCAATACTATTGGTAATATTCCCCTTTCAGCTTATGAAGAAATGCCACACATTGGTTATGACATTAATGGTAAGAGAATTATGAGACCAGCTAAGGGATCAGCTTTAGATCAATTGTTAGAATCTATCGACTTACCAGAAGGATGGACCGGTTTATTGGATCAGAATACTGGTACTTCATTGAAATTAACTGATGAAGAATTGGAATTAATTAGAAAGATTCAAGAGCAAGAAAATACCGATGAAAATATTAACCCATATGAACCTCTTTTGGAATGGTTCACTAAGGATGTTGAAGTGATGCCATTAACTGCAGTTCCTGAACCAAAGAGAAGATTTGTTCCTTCTAAACATGAAGCTAAAAGAGTTATGAAAATTGTAAGGGCTATCAGAGAAGGTAGAATTATTCCAGCTGACAAAGCCAAGGAAAAGATAGAGGAAGACCAATATAATTTTGATTTATGGAACGATGAAGTTGAAGTACCTGATCATATTATGACTCTTAGAGCTCCAAAATTACCTCCTCCAACCAACGAAGAAAGTTACAATCCTCCAGAAGAATATTTATTAACTGAAGAAGAAAAGCAAAAATGGTTAGATGAAGATGTACAAGATAGAGAAAGAAACTTCCTTCCTCAAAAATACTCATCATTAAGACAAGTTCCTGGATATCAAGAATCAGTCAGAGAAAGATTTGAAAGATCCTTAGATTTATATCTTGCCCCAAGAGTACGTCACAACAAATTGAATATTGATCCGGAAAGTTTAATTCCCGAATTACCTTCACCAAAGGATTTAAGACCATTTCCAATTCGCTGTTCCACCGTTTATCAAGGTCATACCGATAAGATTAGAACCATTTCTATCGACCCACAAGGGTTATGGCTTGCTACTGGTTCTGATGATGGAAGTTTGAGGATATGGGAAATCTTAACAGGAAGACAGGTATTCAAGGCACAATTAATAAACAAAGAAATCAATACAGAAGATCATATCGAAAGTTTGGAATGGAATCCCGATCGTACCACTGGTATTTTGTCGGTCTGTGTTGGTGAACATATCTACTTGATTGTTCCACCAGTGTTTGGATTTGATATTGAAAATATCGGTAAATTAAGAATTGAGTCTGGTTGGGGTTACGATACATTTGGTAACAAGAAGAAGGACCTTAAAGTTGCGAATGATGATGATGAAGGAGACGAAGAAGAAGTCGAAAGCGAAAAAGAAACTACTCAATCAACTGAAAAGAAGAAGGACGCTGGAAAATGGTTCCCTCCAAATGCTGAACAAGCAGCTATGGGTATTTCTGCAATTATTCAATGCCGTAAAACCATTAAGAAGATATCATGGCATAGAAACGGTGATTATTTCGTTACTGTTTCTCCAGACAGCAAACGTACTTCTATTTTAATCCATCAAATATCTAAACACTTATCTCAATCTCCATTCGGTAAACAAAAGGGTATTATGATGGATGCTAAATTCCACCCAATTAAGCCACAATTGTTTGTTGCTTCTCAACGTCAAATCAAGATCTATGATTTGTCTGCACAAGTATTGATTAAGAAATTGAAGCCAGGGGTCAGATTATTATCTACAATTGATATTCACCCTCGTGGTGACAACTTATTAGCCTCTTCTTACGATAAGAGAGTATTGTGGCACGATTTAGATTTAAGTGCTACTCCATACAAAACTTTAAGATACCACGAGAAGGCGGTTAGGTCAATTAAATTCCATAAAGGCAATTTACCATTATTTGCTTCAGCTTCCGATGACGGTAACATTCATATCTTCCACGGAACAGTATATGACGATTTAATGACTAATCCATTGTTAGTGCCATTGAAGAAATTGACTGGACACAAGATTATCAACCAAATTGGTATATTAGATTTGGTCTGGCATCCAAAGGAAGCTTGGTTGTTTAGTGCAGGTGCTGATGGTACTGCCCGTCTTTGGACTACATAGTTTATAGAGAAAGGATGTATAGTATTTAATAAATAGGACATAACGCTTGTTTTCGAACCGATAAAATAAGAAAGAGATGGAATGGACGTACTCTATCTTGATAAAGAATTAATAAAAGTGAGACTTCATTTAATCTTTAAACCTCAATGAATCTATAAAATGAGTCTACTTCCACATCTATTTCTAATTAAATCTAAAATGTATAACGTTCGAGAAAAGTTCAGGAAAATATACTCTAAACATCAATAGTTAGATACCACAATTGAATAAACAAGACGACGCTGTTACCCAAAATTTATAGGTGTTTCAAAAAGGATATTGTTGATTCTTACCTGGAAACGCAATAAAGCTTACTAACTGATTATTATGATACTTAACTGTGTATAAATCACTTTCACTTCCATCAAATATGTGTTTAAATGACAATTTTATGTTATCTACAACTCCAAGGTTATCAGCATGAATTATCCAATCCCAGTCCTTCCAATCCAATATCCCTTCTTTATCGTAAACTAACGGAGTTCTATAGTTTGAAAATTGCTCCAATGATACATCTGCTGTAAACAAATACAAGCCTCCAATTTCCACTTCCCCATCGCTCTCATCGGAGACTTCCCAAGTTAACACACCTCTTCCTTGGAAGATTTGTAAATCGAGTCCAGTTTCTTCATTTGTCTCTCTGATTATACAGTCCAAAGGTGACTCATCCGATAGTAGCTTACCACCGACTCCGTTCCATTTTCCCATCCAAGGAGCTTTGTTTCTGTTCAACAAAAGGACCTTGTTGTTTTCTCTGCATCTGATAAAACCAAGCGTATATTTCAATCTTGAAGACACCGTCATTGTGGGTGTGTTGTTGGTAAAGGAAACTGACGCGTCTTTATTGAATATTTTTTTTCCCTTGTTCGATCAATCTGTTATATTAACACATTGGAAGACTTCATCGAATTCCATTATGGAGCCTGGTTGCAAATTCTTTCTTTTCAGTTTTCCATATTCAGTTACAATATTATTATTTTCCATTTCTTGAATATCGCTTTCATTTTTGAATAAGTAATAATCTTTATTGAAAAAGAATAATATCATTGCTGATTTCTTTAATTGACTTAATCTTGTGAATTTCAATTTTAGATTATAGATAAAGAAAGTAAAGATCATTAATTTTGTCAGTTCATATTCATCCAAATGTCCAAACCCAGTTCCAATTCCTGGAATCATCAAATTGTCAATTTCTTTCAAAACATTATTCTTCTCGACTTCATGTAACAAATTCCAAAATGCGTCAAAGACGTTAGTGACTTGAAGAATCCTTTCAGGTACCACCATTGTGGGCAATTGAATGATTTCAACCAAGCCCCAATTCCTATAAGCTAAGCAATCCTTATACTTATATTGCTTATCATTAGCAAAAATGGAAAGTAAGTTGATCTTATGAATACTGTTGGGTACCAAATATCCATGATGCCTAACCAACTGTCTGTCTTGAATGATATTCTCAAGGTATTTGTAATGAGTAATGTTGGTGCCCAACAATAAAGCTTGCAACAAATGTCTATCAAACCCTCCTCCCATGTAGCATAAGGAATTTGTTGGGGTTACGATTGATGTATTTCCTTTGAATTGGAGATCCGTTACCATACTTTCAATCGTGCGATTGTAGAATACATATTCATATGTATTATGCATTTGCAAATTATGAAGGTTTATTATCGAGACTAAATGTTGATAGTGTCTTTGCCAACATTTTACTATGAGTGGATTATTATCAACAAATATAAGCCTCATATTGGTCTGAATGTTAGATCTATTTTATCTCAAAACAGTTGTATGTGAATGGTTTGAATGCTCTTGTAGAGAAGTATTAATAAAGTTTCGGTATCGAGAGATTGGTGGTACGATGGTATTGGTTATTGTTGAGAAGGAAAAAAGAATCCCTGAAGAGTGTCTCAAATCATTTCTTCTAGATTGTAGAAATTTACTAGTCTTGTTAGAGAACCACAAGACATTACTATGACATGATTCAATAATACGCTTCCCTTGCAATACCAAAAGGGTAGAATGACCACCCTACCTGAGCGGTCGCAAGCAATTGCTTAAGAAGGAGATGAGCCGAGAGAATTGGACCACCAAAAAACTAGTTGGCTTTATGCAATACAGAATGTTCTAATTCTGGGCGGTATAGCATATTTTAGTTTGTGCATAAAAATGTTCTCTGACCAGACAACTTTCAAGTTCCATGGTTCTTCCTTCTTTGCTACGGAGGTATATTTTAAAGTTTGCATATTTTATAGTAGTTGAGTCAACAATTGGTTTGTAGTCAGAATTAAGATTTTGATGTTTGCGTGGAAGCAGGCCATTGTGCAGGAAAAAAACATGCAGCGTGGAAACTAACACATGTGGAAATTGACTGGTTTTATACAGAGTCGATTAATCGATAATTTGAATTAAAAGATTACGGTTAATCACCAGAGAGAGCATCGGTTCTCAATGGGCCGAATTCATTTCAAATTGCATATGTAAAACTTGTATTTTGACCTTCCCGGAGGGTTCTAAAATGCTAAAAATATTTACAAGGTTAATAATTCAAATATCACAAACTCTAAAATTGCTGCTATCGCCGGATCTACACGAACTTTGCTTTACATACTTAGAAATTTAGAAATTTAGAAATAATAGAAAGCCAGTCACGATTCTTCCAAGAAGTTTCCAAAGAACCCGTGGGATCAAGAAACTTAAGATCTAGATCATTGCGAATTTCACCTTATCCCACGACCTTTTTTTTTTCCCACGATTTTGGTGAATGACACTTTTTTTGCCCCAGTCTGTCAGTAACATTCAAAATAGAACCCCACTATAAAGGCAAAGAAAGCCACAAGTACTGTTTAAGACACTTCGTGACCCAATTGAGTGTTTTTTTTGCTTTCCAACACTTAGAGGGTCATTGAAAGAGTTGGATCACTTTTCCAAGGACTCTCTATCGTTTTCAGAAATCATAAATGGAGTATTTAATAAATTGACAATGCCAAACAACATTGACAAATAAAGACAAACCAGAAACACTTTTCTCAATTTTC
>LQHL01001703.1:1202-23765 GCA_001655755.1 Hemisphaericaspora haegerdaliae
AGATACTTTGATGTAATTTCAAGAGATATTGAAGAACTCGAGCTTGGAAGGGATGATTTAAATTTTGTATACCTACAAGAGTACCGTGGATTTGTTTCCAGAGATGTTGAGGATCTCAAACTTGAAAGTGAGAATTTTGACAAGATTGCCCAATTTCAGAACTTGAAAAGATTAAGTTTCAAATGTCCATTAAATTCTACGAAATGTCTTTCCAATTTACCATCAGGCTTGAGAGAATTAGAAATAAATATTGAAAACTTAGGAAAATTAGATATTTCAAATTTAGAAAATTTGAAAGTTGCAATTATCTGTACTCCGATCGAATCATTTGATCAATTAATCCTTCCAAACGGGATCGAGCAGTTGCTTTTGTCGAAGACGGGCCGCGACCCAGTCATCACTAGTCTTAATGGAATCGAATCATATACAAATCTAAAGTATTTCAGATTTATCGATTCAGAAATAACAAGCCAAACAACTGTCCTTGAAGATATAAGCTTTCCTGAATCTTTGGAAATTCTTGAGATGTCTCTAGAAGACAAGTCTGGGAATTCAGGACGGGACAATGTTTACATGAGGGTTGGAAGTGGATTTGTAATTCCACCGAGGCTTAGGGTTCTCTGTCTTCAGACCTCTCAAACATCGTATAGACCATCAGAAATAGAGTTTCCTGATTCATTAGAAACAATAAGTATAGTTAGTCTTCCGACAGATAGGGATAGTAACTGTTTGGAAAAACCAACGGATTGGTCCAATTTGAAATTACCGTCATCCCTCAGAAGGTTGAATGTGCACGGGGAACATTTTCAAGATGTGTCATTGCCAGAGTCTTTACTAGACTTAGAACTCCAGGGCGTTGAACGCATGGAAAATATACATTTTGAGCTTCAGATGCAAACGCACTTAGTCCGGCTTACGTTGCAGGACTTTAATTTTGAAGAATTCGATTGGGAATTACCATCTACCTTAGAAATACTAAATTTGTCTTACAATCTTACTTTACAAAAGATTTCACTTAATACCCAATTGAGAAATCTAAAAGTGGTTGTTTTATCATGCTGCGATTTTCGTTGTCTTGGCTCTTCGACTTTTCGGTTACCTGATAGCGTTGAGGAAGTTCGCCTATTTCGGAATAAGATTGATATTGTACCCAGGGAATTCACATCAATCTTTCCTAAGTCCTTGAAAGTCCTTGATTTAAGCTTTAATCGGTTGAATTCTGAATGCTTAGAGAATTTGAATCTCTCGTTCTGTAAGAATTTAAGAAAATTGGATTTGGAGGCCAATCCAATTAGACGTTTAGAAAGTCTTCCTATCTCATTGGAATGGCTACGTATGAATCTGAATCCAATTGAATACTATTCCCCTACCCTTTTTAGTGAAATGGTTAACTTAAAGCTGCTTGAATTGAGAAATGTCTTCCTTAATGAATTTTTAGCTGCACATGTTGATAATGTATTGAAATTTCCGGCATCATTGATCACTTTGAATCTTGCTGAAAATAATTTTCGACCAGGCTGTGCTAAGCGGTTGATATTAAACGAATGTACCAAACTACAAGTAGTATGTCTAATTGAGAATCGTGATATGTGTGATGTTCATATCATTGTCGACATTCTTCAGGAAATATGCCCGGATATAGTCGAATTAGCTTTGGATTTACTGTTCCGAGAGTTAATTGATAATGTAAGCTTTTTGGAGTTTTGCAATACTAGAAATAAAATGTACTAGGTCATACAAAAATGAAAAAAAAAAAGTTGATTCCAACTAGAAGTTTTCTTAGGAACTTGGTTAGAGACGAAGGCTTTCAATATAACTATATATGTTTCTTTAACCATATAGAAGTTGGTTTTCAGGTTATGTAGTTATCTGTATTCTGACTTTCAAAGATATTTTTGTAGGTAGAAAATGAGTTGACGCAAATAATTTAGCAGTTCTTTTTTTTTTCACTCCAATTAGACAATAATGCCGAGATTGAATTAATTAATTGCCAGAAGCTAATCTTCCAGGAAATAACCCCACTACAAACATGATAATTCGGAGATTGCTACGATGTAGTCCAATAATGAGGCCTCGAATAAGATTGGTAACTTTAAATCAATTCGTACGGTACCAATCCCAAAAGAAACAGGAAACAACAGATCTTTCAGGTATCAAAGACCCTAAATTAAGAGAAATTATAGAAGGCACCAATCTCGGACAAGAAGCTCTAAGAAAAGAGAAGGAAGAGAAGTTACATATAGAGAAAGAACATCAATCCCAGGAATTGCAGAAGGAGAAGATGGCTATGGGTAACGGTTCTCAAAATCAAACTGGAATTGGTAAACAAGGACAAGATGGAGACAATCATGACCCTGCCATTGAAGAAAAAACTATTCCCGAGGCGCTATCTCATAATATGACAAACAAATATGACAAGCATGATTCTACAGAGAAACAATTGCATGATTCAGATGACAAAGGTGATGTATCTCGAGTTGTTAGAGAAATCAATGAAACGATTCAAAAAGAAATAGGGAACCTTCCTTCACAGATGGAAAAAACAAGAAGCAAAATGTCAAAAAAGTTAGAGCAATACTTAGATTCGATTCAAGAAACGATATTAACAGCAACCAGGGCTTTGAATGATGTGACTGGTTACTCAGCTATTGAAAAATTAAGAAAGTCCATTGAGAAACTTGAGATCGAATTAAGGGAGGCGAAAGAAGAAGTCAAAGAATGTAAAACGAGATACACAGAAGCTATTCAGAGAAGATCAGATTCACAACGTGAAGTCAATGAATTATTAACTAGAAAACAAAATTGGTCAACACAAGATTTGGAAAGGTTCACCGAATTGTATAGAAATGATCATGCGAATGAGAAATTAGAATCGGAAGCTGAAAGACAACTTGATGAAACAGAACAAAAAGTTGATGCCGTTCAATTGAAATTGACGCAGCTGATTTTGACAAGGTATCATGAGGAACAAATCTGGTCCGATAAGATTAGGAGATCGTCCACATGGGGTACATGGATATTGATGGGTATTAACGTTATGCTTTTCATGGTAGCAACCTTCTTTGTGGAGCCTTGGAAGAGAAGGAAATTAGTTAGAGCATTTGAGGAAAAGGTCAAGGATATGTTAGCTGTTCAAGGAGAACAACATGTCTCTGCAATATCTGTTGAGCCAGTTGAAGAAACAGCTGAATTGATTGAGCCTGTGACTCAAGAAAAGGTACTTACCCCTGAACCTCAGGACATACAGGAAGTGCTAGTAGAGGGCCCTGAACCTTTGCCAGCTACTTCTTTTGAGTTCAGGTTCATTCAAACTACATGGTTGGATTTTAAGCAAATGGTTTCTAGAAATTATCATGCTTTGTGTTCTCCTGATATTACATCGCTAAATTTGAACAAGTTTGAATTTGAGATGTTTATATTGTCAATATCTTTCATTGCATGCAGCTTAGGTAGCTTGTTGACATTATACTTTAGATAGGAGTTGTAAATAGAAGTAAACGATACATTATTAATTACTGCAAAAACCTAATTAGTCAAAGTACACGACTAAGGTTTGGTAAAAAAAATAAGTCGTGCAAAATTTACCAAGTGGAAAAATTCTGAAGATTGAGATTGTTGCCACCACTAAAAGAAGTCAATCATTGTACTCAACCCTTGATTAAGAACCTCAACTACACATCAACAGAATGGAAGATCCAGTACTCTTAGAATCTTCGATATCTAGTGTTTTATCTAAGCTAAATCACAACAAACATCAAGAGCAAGCAGAAGAAACCGATGTCTATCTAAAATTAAAGAAATTAGAGAAGGAATTGGAATTATTATTATTACAAGAAGACTATATCAAAGATGAACAACGTCATTTAAAACGAGAATTGGTAAGAGCACAAGAAGAGGTTAAGCGAATCAAATCAGTTCCATTGGTCATTGGACAGTTCTTAGAACCAATTGATGAAAATACCGGTATTGTCTCATCAACAACTGGATCTAATTATGTTGTCAGGATTTTGTCAACATTAGATCGTGAATTGTTAAAAGCCTCGAGTTCAGTTGCTTTACATCGTCACTCCAATGCCCTTGTTGATATATTACCTCCTGAAGCGGATTCTTCGATTTCTATTGTTGGAGATGACCAAAAACCAGATGTTACATATGCAGATGTTGGTGGATTAGATATGCAAAAACAAGAAATCAGAGAAGCAGTAGAATTACCATTAACTCAAGGTGAGTTGTATTCACAAATTGGTATTGATCCACCAAGAGGGGTTTTATTATATGGTCCACCGGGTACTGGTAAAACAATGTTAGTTAAAGCAGTTGCCAACTCCACCACTGCATCTTTTATTAGAATTAATGGTTCTGAATTCGTTCAGAAATATCTTGGAGAAGGTCCAAGAATGGTGAGAGATGTATTTAGATTGGCAAGAGAAAATTCCCCGGCAATTATATTCATTGATGAAATTGATGCCATTGCAACCAAGAGATTTGATGCCCAAACTGGTGCTGATAGAGAAGTCCAAAGAATTTTGTTGGAATTATTGAATCAAATGGATGGGTTTGATCAAACCTCAACTGTTAAAGTCATTATGGCCACTAATAGAGCAGATACCTTGGATCCAGCGTTATTGAGACCAGGTAGATTGGATAGAAAGATTGAATTCCCAAGTTTGAAAGATAGAAGAGAAAGAAGATTGATTTTCTCAACCATTGCCTCTAAAATGTCACTTGCTCCTGAAGTCGATTTAGATTCTTTAATTATTAGAAATGATCCATTGTCTGGTGCTGTTATTGCAGCTATTATGCAAGAAGCTGGGTTAAGAGCTGTTAGAAAAAATAGATATATGATCTTACAAAGTGATTTAGAAGAGGCTTATACTGCACAAGTTAAGACAGGTACTGAACATGATAAATTCGATTTCTATAAGTAGGTAATATTTCTTTTTAATGTACATTATTAAAAGATTTAAAGTAATTGATAAATATCAAGTTCGGAAAAATGTTGTATACCAATTGTGAAATTCAAATGATCCACATCTACATGTCTCTTTGAATTCCATACTAGTTTGAATTGTGTTTGATTTATACAATGTGACAACCCCATTGGCGCTACAAGATACACGGGTTTGTCCGTCTGTAAGTTATTAATCACATCTTGTACTCTTTCATAATCATTACCCATAGCATCGATAATATTGGTGGATTTTGTCAAATCTAATTTCCCATCTATAAGTACAGTCTGAGTAGAATCACTTCCTAGTGTCCAACTTGGAGGTGAATAAGTCTTCCACCAAATTTGTACCGAGTCGCTAGATTGTTCTCTCAAATATTCCAAAGCTAAAACCACTCCACCTTGGTGAAAAATACCCATTAGGATACACATAAATGTGTTGAATATGTACCAAGTGTACAACATCCATGGTTTAACCCATTTCGAAGTAAAATCGAAACAACAACATGCTAATGGTAAAACAGGCAAGAGGAATCTCAATTCTTGGTGAGGAATCAAAGACAAGAATATGACTCCTCCTGCGAAACTGAGGAATGGGATAGTTCTCCAGTATGTATAATTGACGAAAACAAAGAAAATTCCCGGTCCAAGTAGCATGGGCAAATTAACTAGAATGTGGGTATAGTAGGGGTGGATTCCATGTTCTGCTAAATTTTCAAAATGGGTATTATAAAGTAAATTGTTTAAAGGAGTAATGACATAGTTTGAGATCTCTGAAGGAGATTGAATGATGTTCGACAATTGCTTCCCAAATGATAAAGAATCAATCAAAATAAAACTAGCGGTTGGAATTATGAAACCTAAAGTAATTGTGAACAATTGTAATGGATGGTGCAAAATGTACAACAAAACGAACCAACCTGGTAATAATAAAAAGACCGGAAATGTGACTCTGTTGAATATACCTATTGATATCAACGTACCTAGTAAGAAAATGCTCTTTGACTTGTTCAATTGTTTAACTTCTACATCATCTGTTTCCAAAATGTACCTCAAATCATCAATAATCAAAAGTGACAATAAAACAAGCATAGTTTCAATACTATTCGAAAACAAATGCGATTGATATACCAATGTAATATATGACGTCAGTGTAAAGAAAATTGCCTTTATTCTTTCTGGTTTGGTGGGTAACATCCAATACAAACAATAATCCGTAACTATCCAACTCATAAACGCTAATTGCAATCTAGCACAATACCATATTTGTATAGGTGACAATCCGAGGTTCAAGAATTGGATACAATACAACAATGGACCATATATCAAATATAAGGGACCCATACTCCTTGCTGGGTTTTCAGATTGGAATTCCCATGGGATGTTGGTTGAGTATCCCAAAATCTTGTTAGTTAACACTTCAAATGATTGAAAATGTTCATCAGGATGAATGTATGATTCCTGTGTGGCGAAATAGAATCGAAAAATAATAGTAAGGAGATAGAATGTTCTCCAATTGATATTGGGAACCTTAGTCATTCGTTATAAGGATTTAAATAATTGATCTTGACCGAAATGAAAATAAAAAAAAATTTAGTATGGTAAAATATTTGCGACAGATGTTTGAAAACTGCGACATGAGCAATACCATTTGCGACAAATGTCAAAAATGATCAAATCCGAAGTTTGTGATTTTTTTTTCAACCGATCCATTTCAAATTTGTGTTAGATTTTCAAATTGAATTGAAATTTTTTTAATGCCGTTTTACATATTCATTGCATGAAGAATCGTTTTCCAAAGGCCGTTTATTGTGTTAGGTGCTTGTAAATTTTTGGATCTGTCTGTTTCCCATTTATAGTTAGAATTTAAGTTAATCGTTAAACCGTATAGATGTCGGAGTTAATGACGTATATCGGTTCCTTAAGAAGAATTTCTATTTGGAGATAAGAGATCCCGATATCACCAAGAAACAAAAGATTACGTTAATATGTCAATAATTTAGAGAGCGTAGCAATATTTTAGTTGATCTACCAATAGGGCAATTGAAGTAACAATTGATCCGGTTAACTTCGGAGTAAGTCAAAAAGTCCGGATTGAATGTTTTAAAAAAAAAGTTTCGATGCGCACACCCCTTCGGAACCGAAGAGGGGTGGATGTCGTTCAAAGAAAAGCAAAATCATTGGTTGAATCAAGAAATTAATCTCATTAAGAAAATGTCGTGTGCTTTTTGTATCATAATGACCAATGTCGTAAGTTGAGAAATTTCGATGGAAAGAAATATTTTAAACCATTTCAATTTTCTTCTTCTTTCATTTAACTCTTTTTCTGTATTATACCCATAATATAACCAACATAGATATATATAACAATGTTTAGACAAATCACCAAATCAGTTCCAATTGCCCCAAGATTCACAAGATCATATATTGCCGGTCAATTCACTGGTTCTAAAGGTCCAAACGGTAAATACACTGTTACTTTAATTGAAGGTGATGGTATTGGTCCAGAAATTTCTCAATCAGTTAAGGACATTTATGCCGCTGCTAATGTTCCAATTGAATGGGAACCAGTTGATGTTACTCCATTGTTAATTGACGGTAAGACCACTTTACCACAAGTAGCTGTTGATTCCGTCAACAAGAACTTGGTTGCTCTTAAGGGTCCATTAGCTACCCCAGTTGGTAAAGGTCACACCTCCATGAACTTGACTTTAAGAAGAACCTTCAACTTATTCGCCAACCTTCGTCCTTGTAAATCTATTGTTGGTTATGACACCCCATATGAAAATGTTGACACTGTTTTAATTAGAGAAAACACTGAAGGTGAATATTCTGGTATCGAACACACCATTGTTCCAGGTGTTGTTCAATCTATCAAGTTAATCACCAAGCCAGCCTCTGAAAAGGTTATCAGATACGCTTTTGAATATGCCAAGTCTATCAACAAGCCTCACGTTTTAGTTGTCCATAAGGCTTCTATTATGAAATTATCTGATGGTTTATTCGTTAACACTGCCAAGGAAGTTGCTAAGGAATACCCAGATGTTAAATTAGATTTCGAATTATTAGACAGCACTTCTTTGAGATTAACTTCCGATCCATCTGACTATAAGGATGTTGTTATGGTTATGCCAAACTTGTATGGTGATATTATGTCCGATTTATCATCAGGTTTAATTGGTGGTTTAGGTTTAACTCCATCCGGTAACATGGGTAACAAGGTTTCTATCTTCGAAGCTGTCCATGGTTCTGCTCCAGATATCGCTGGTAAAGGTTTAGCTAACCCAACCGCTTTATTGTTATCTTCTTGTATGATGTTGAGACATATGTCCTTAAATGCCGATGCTGACAGAATTGAAAAAGCTGTCTTGACGACCATCGCTTCTGGTCCAGAAAACAGAACCGGTGATTTGAATGGTACTGCTAGTACTGGTCACTTCACTGAACAAGTTATCAAAAACTTATAAGCTTATTTATAATAACTCATCCCTTTTCTCCAGAACTATTCAACGCATTATTTTCTTTTAACATGTCCTTTTAAATACATATTCTCAGTTTGACGTAAATGAATGATGTAAACTTCCTTAAATTTTGAATATCCATATTGCAATCCATATTACAAATATTTACAACTATAGAATCTATTTACTTAATTCCTCTAAGGTTATATTTGTTCCTTCAACAATGGCAATATGTTCAACCTTATGTACTCTATCTTCATAATCTTCCAAAGTTTCACCTTTAGTCAAATCAATTTCCTTCACTAAAATAGGTTGACCTCTGTCAACTTCGGCAATGACTCTATGTATCATAACACCTCCTTTGGTTATTTTACCTTCTTGACCTTCTTTCCAACAACGATCTATAGCATGAGTACCTTCAAATGCTCCAGGTAAAGCCGGATGTAAATTGATAATTGTTATACCGGCTTCTTCTAATGGTTGCAATACGGTTGGGGACAAAATTAACATCCAACCAGCACATACAATCAAATTTGGTTTAATATATTGATCATCTTTCTTACTTTCAATGTTTCCATAAATTAATAAATTAGCTAAATCTGAATTGAATTGTTCTCTCTTAGCCTTACGTTCTTCAGTTTGGTCCTTAGTTGTACCCTTATAATAATTTTTTAAGATATGGTTCTTAGTTGGGATTGACGCATCAGCAGCCCTAGTTAAACCATATGCCTTCTCACTGGAAGAGATAACTTGAGTGATTTTTCCCTTTAATTGGCCATTTTTCTCAGCATCAATTAATGCTTGCAAATTGGTACCTGAACCGGATATTAACACGGTAATATTTAATGACATTATCTATAATTGATTAGTATATCCCCCCGTTGCAACCTAAACTAGTTTTATTGAAATTTTTTATCTCTTCACATAATTGAATCTAATGAAAAAATAGAGAATTGACTCGGAAAGTCATAATCACGTGCTTTGTCACATGATCACATTTTCTATTTACTTGAAAAAACAATTTCATTCGAAGATCAAAATAATTTTAAGAATTTTTCAGCCTTCTTTTTTTCACAGAGAATCATCAAAATTTCACCAATATTATAAAAATTGCATGTTTTTTTCCATTAATGGTGACGTTTGTCAAGCAATTGAAATATTGTCATTTGGCATAACTTGTCAATTCCAAACACCTTCGAAAAAGATATCGATTCAATTGATTCCTTAGAGGATATGATACCAATAGGATTCCCATGAAATACATGGCATTACTAGGTCAATCAACTGATTACCACTTTTAATGCTGCAAAACCACATTTCATCCGGGTAATCCCCCGTCTTTAAGTAAATTTCATACCACAAATATAAAACCTGTAAAAAGCCTGGTATACGATTATTTTTTGGTACGCTTTAATAACCTGTAGAAAAGCACAACATCCAAACATCAATAATTAAATTGAAAAATTGCACCCCCCCCTTCGTGCTGATAATTCCTCCATAACCTGTAAAACGTGACAGTACCAAGAGCGGCTCATTTAACAAAAAATTGTTAGTGCCTCTTCACTGAAAATTAAAATTAAGAGAGAAAAAATTTTCTCTCTCTCTTTTTCCCTTCTTTTTCTCTTCTTCTTTTAGTTTAAGAAACCAATTAACGACACACTTCAAAGATGGGTATGTAACTATACGTCCAAACTACTGTTTACCAATGTTTAATTGATTATATTATGTTTAGTTGAAGTTTGAATAGCAATTGGAGGGGAATTAGCCACATATGAAACCAACGAATGGGTGATGACAAGGGGGGGAATTCTACTGAAAAATTTTTTTCTCTCCAGTCTATGAATGACTTTCTTGTTACAATTCCCCTTGACTGGTTGGCACTTACTAGACAATTGATATCGACAATGTAGATTGGCATTCTTGAACAATTAAGCAACTCCATTAACTTGGTCAATGACATTATACTAACTGATTTCTTGTGTAGTTGCTTTCACTATTGAACAAATCCGTGGTTTGATGGACAAGGTTACTAATGTCCGTAACATGTCCGTCATTGCCCACGTCGATCACGGTAAATCCACTTTAACTGATTCTTTAGTCCAAAAGGCCGGTATTATTTCCGCTGCCAAGGCTGGTGAAGCTAGATTCACTGATACCAGAAAGGATGAACAAGAAAGAGGTATTACTATTAAATCTACTGCTATTTCCTTATATGCTTCTATGGGTGATGACGATGTCAAGGAAATCAAACAAAAGACTGACGGTAACTCTTTCTTAATTAACTTGATTGATTCCCCAGGTCACGTTGATTTCTCTTCCGAAGTCACTGCTGCTTTGCGTGTTACCGATGGTGCTTTAGTTGTCGTTGATACCGTTGAAGGTGTCTGTGTCCAAACTGAAACTGTCTTGAGACAAGCTTTAGGTGAAAGAATTAAGCCAGTTGTTATTATTAACAAGGTTGATAGAGCTTTATTAGAATTGCAAGTCACCAAGGAAGATTTATATCAATCTTTCTCCAGAACTGTTGAATCTGTTAACGTTATCATTGCCACTTATATTGACCCAGCTTTAGGTGACGCTCAAGTTTACCCAGACAAGGGTACTGTTGCTTTCGGTTCCGGTTTACACGGTTGGGCTTTCACTGTCAGACAATTTGCTACTAGATACTCCAAGAAATTCGGTGTTGACAGAGAAAAGATGATGGAAAGATTATGGGGTGACTCTTACTTCAACCCAAAGACCAAGAAATGGTCTAACAAGGAAAAGGATACCGATGGTAAGTCCTTAGAAAGAGCCTTCAACATGTTCATTTTAGACCCAATCTTCAGATTATTCGCTGCTATCATGAACTTCAAGAAGGATGAAATCCCAACCTTGTTAGAAAAGTTGGAAATCACTCTTAAGGGTGACGAAAAGGAATTAGAAGGTAAGGCCTTATTAAAGATTGTTATGAGAAAATTCTTACCAGCTGCTGATGCCTTATTGGAAATGATTGTTTTACACTTACCATCTCCAGTTACTGCTCAAGCTTACAGAGCTGAAACTTTATACGAAGGTCCATCTGATGATGAATTCTGTACTGCTATCAGAAACTGTGACCCAACTGCTGACTTGATGTTGTACGTCTCCAAGATGGTCCCAACCTCTGATAAGGGTAGATTCTACGCTTTCGGTAGAGTTTTCGCTGGTACCGTTAAGTCTGGTCAAAAGGTCAGAATCCAAGGTCCAAACTACCAAGTCGGTAGAAAGGAAGATTTATTCGTCAAGTCTATTCAAAGAACCGTTTTAATGATGGGAAGATTCGTTGAACAAATTGATGACTGTCCAGCTGGTAACATTGTTGGTTTAGTCGGTGTTGATCAATTCTTATTGAAATCTGGTACTATTACCACCAACGAAGCTGCTCACAACATGAAGGTTATGAAGTTCTCTGTTTCCCCAGTTGTCCAAGTTGCTGTTGAAGTTAAGAACGCTAACGATTTACCAAAATTAGTCGAAGGTTTAAAGAGATTATCCAAGTCCGATCCATGTGTTTTGACTTACATGAACGAATCTGGTGAACATATTGTTGCTGGTACCGGTGAATTACATTTGGAAATTTGTTTACTGGATTTAGAAAACGATCACGCTGGTGTTCCATTAAGAATTTCCCCACCAGTTGTTTCTTACAGAGAAACCGTTGAAGCTGAATCTTCTATGACTGCTTTATCTAAATCTCCAAACAAGCATAACAGAATTTACGTTAAGGCTCAACCAATCGATGAAGAAGTTTCCTTAGACATTGAAGCTGGTGTTATTAACCCAAGAGATGATTTCAAGACTAGAGCTAGAATCTTAGCTGACAAGCACGGTTGGGATGTCGGAGATGCTAGAAAGATCTGGTGTTTCGGTCCAGATGGTAATGGTCCAAACTTGGTTGTTGATCAAACCAAGGCTGTCCAATACTTGAACGAAATCAAGGATTCCGTTGTTGCTGCTTTCCAATGGGCTACCAAGGAAGGTCCAATTTTCGGTGAAAACGTTAGATCCGTCAGAGTTAACATCTTGGATGTTACCTTACATGCTGATGCTATCCACAGAGGTGGTGGTCAAATTATCCCAACCATGAGAAGAGTCACCTATGCTTCTATGTTATTAGCTGAACCAGCTATCCAAGAACCAGTCTTCTTGGTTGAAATCCAATGTCCAGAAAACGCTATTGGTGGTATTTACTCTGTCTTGAACAAGAAGAGAGGTCAAGTTGTCTCTGAAGAACAAAGACCAGGTACTCCATTGTTCACTGTTAAGGCTTACTTACCAGTTAACGAATCCTTCGGTTTCACTGGTGAATTAAGACAAGCTACTGGTGGTCAAGCTTTCCCACAAATGATCTTTGATCATTGGTCCGTCTTAGGTGGTGATCCAACTGATCCAACCACCAAGCCAGGTGCTATTGTCAAGGCTAAGAGAGAAAGACAAGGTATGAAGCCTGAAGTTCCAGGTTACGAAGAATACTATGATAAATTATAAGCTTAATAAACTTTGAATTTAATTTTAGTTGATTTTCTTTCATCTCATTTATGTTTATGTTTTTTTTATTATTATTACTTTAGCAATTTATTTTAAATAAAAATATAAATTTTATATCAAAATTTGTTTTCTGATAATGTAGAGAGTACCTAAGATTCGAAGAACTATACAAATGAGAAGAATATTGACGAGTCATGACATGTTTATGTTGAAAAATCGGAACTAATCGGCACCGATGGGAATAACTTGTTCAAAAAAATAGTCTTCGTCGGATCTAAGATTTCTGGGGAATATATGTTAATTATATTCTTTGTCAACTTCGGAGAACCCTATTCTTAGAGTGGCGTGATGTTGTGATGTTAAATAGTAGGCCCCGTACAATTCATGCATATATTATTACGAAATTGGAACTTCATGCAATTTGACCTGGTGAACTTCGAAATATTCTTGGATACATTAACCTCTGCCTCATAGAGGATGTATGAGAAACTATACATCGGCCTGTGATGAAATTCTCCGTTTCCCAAAATCAATCTGTAAGAAATTAGAAATTTTACAATATCTATTGAGCAATAGACATCTATTACACCTTGTATATCTACTGATCTATTCCATCTAACTTTCAAAATAACTATGAATCTGTTCCATGATGATGAACCCAGACAGCCAGCTGGATATAAATTCTTGTTCCACTTAGACTGCCAAAAAGGGAAATAAGTACACTGACCGGTTTATTTTCTTTTAATTAAACGGTTAGAAAATAAAATCATTTGTATCAAATAAAAAAAATAAAATACCTCATGAAACCTTTCCTATCATTGATCAAAACATAATTTGACACGAACATTTTTAGGAAGGTCGGGGAAACTAATTAAATACTCTTCAATAGCAACTATCTATCTGATTAACCCGTGAAATCCGGAATTTATTCAAGTGAAATTTCACATTTATTTTAACACTCTTAACATAATTCAAGGAAAAAGAAAAGGTAATATATCGGCAGGAACGGCTGAAAATAAATGAACTTGCAATCATTTTTGTAAATGGGAAAGCAATTTCGTCTACAACTCAAAGCATTGTTATTATCGGTTCGGAAAATACTTTTATGACATACCTTAGATTACGTAATTTTCCTATTTGTCCTTATAATTTTTCATCAATCTCAATAGATTACAAATACAATTTTTGTAATTATCATCTTCCTGATTCCTTTGCACAATATCATTAGACCATTAGCAAAAGACTTTAGAAAATGATGAAGTCAAGTGTTCAAGAGTTCATTCATAATAGGGCAGAGCATGCAGACAATACATATTGGTATATAAATACCTTGGTATCAATAGCGCTTCTTATATGTTATACCTTCAGAATACTTAAGAAATCAAATAACCTATACTACAGACAAGTATTGTTGATAATATGGAATCTCATCCTATCAAACTCGTTTAGGCTACTAATAAATAAGAACCAGTTACTTGAGTTAATGCTACATCACGAATCCCTTATAGACCAACTGGGTGATTCAGAATTAAACTCAGTATACTTAACAAATGATATGATATTGACCACATTTATGGTGATATCCATGATAGCTACATATTTCACCGTGCATCATAAGTACAAGTTGTCTATTCCAAAATTGATATTATCGTTAGCATTATTTTTGGTTTGTTCATTATTCATCATTCCAGCATATTCCATTTCAAACTCATCATCAGTATTATATACGACCATTCAAGGAGATATCACATTCAATTATATTCTAGTGACAATCTCATTAACATTTGTGTTTATGATTACTATGGTGTTTTTTGAAACCATTTCTATAAACTTACCTTTTACACATTTCTTACATCAGTTCACATGGTGTTACAACTGTATATTATTACTTTCATCCTACTGGTTTATTATAATAGTAAAAGATATTTTAATAAATATCTTGAATAAAATGATTGACAACAAACACACGAAATGCACCATTGTCACATCCATATTTTTGAATTATTATACACATGTTACCTCAATGTGGAATACTGAAATGGAATCTTTTCCTGAAAGAAGGATTGTCAGTCTCATGGATGGGTTTAATGCGTTGTATTATGCTACAGCGAATTTTTGGCAAGGACTATGCCTTTTTAATTTTGCAATCGCACCAGCTGCAATACTTTTCTTGTCCAAGAGACAACAGAGTATTGAAGATGAAAGTACCAATAAGGAGAGTGTATAGTCTAAAGGTATTTACTTATTTATTGTAACTGAGTCTTGTTACGAGTATATAT
Source organism: Hemisphaericaspora haegerdaliae (assembly GCA_001655755.1). Lineage (NCBI taxonomy): Eukaryota > Fungi > Ascomycota > Pichiomycetes > Serinales > Debaryomycetaceae > Hemisphaericaspora > Hemisphaericaspora haegerdaliae. Next base: position 16,400 of record LQHL01001703.1, read on the forward strand.
TCTCCTGTACTATCTCGTTTATATTATCATTTCTTTTGATGTGATTATTTTCTGGATGTTCTCCATATCGATGATGGCTTATTATTTTTTGGTGACTTCATCAGTCATTTATTACAAGATTATTATCAGATGAATCAAAAGTTCTTTTTCAGAAACGCCTGGTGGCTCAAACGTACAAGCCGTGTATAACATTCCTTCTCTGCTATATCATTGTTAGGAACGTAAATGGATTAAATCGATTTAATGAACGCTTGTAAAAGTATTTTGCAAAACTGAAAACACGTTAAACATTTAGCGGCACTTAACATTTACAAGAAGACAACTTCCTAGATCAATTGGCTCCATAAATTTCTTGAAAATTTCAGAGAGTGCTGACCTGATTGACCAATTTCTCAAAGAAGCAAAGTCTCTCTTTAATTCTATTGTATGAAAGTCTACATCTGCCGAATGAACCATACTGTGCCAAACATTAAAGTCTTGTGAACAATCCATTTTGATATTACTTCTTTATTCATATTGAAATTACTTGCAACACACAAAACAAAAGTTTCTCCTACAACTTTTTCTGGGGATTGAAATTGTTCAAGATTTTCAAGACACTAAATTTATCCCATCGGTACTGCAATTGATCGAAACCTTTTACTTCTACAATGAGAAATATACTCAACTTACCTGCAGAGGTACTCCAATTGATCTTTGATTATATTGAGCCAGGATATTTATTGAACTTCATTGATATTGATGAGATTGGCCAATATGCTTTCAATGCTTATTACCGACATATTGTTATTGTGGATTTTACGAAGTTAAGAGACCGGGCTATCCCCAATCCTCCAAATAGGGTACAAGACAGTTTGGATGTCTTTCCTAAAGAGTATAGATCCTATGACAACGAAGGAATCGTCGAGATTCCATATGCATTGCATGACCACATTGCATTTCTGCCCAGAGTGTATTTTAAGAATCCTGCTGACTTGATTGACTTTGCCAGTAGCCATCCAGAATTCACTCCCAGGGTTTTAGAATTCACTGAATTTGATTATGCCTTGATCGCTTATAATGAAGCACCTGAATTGCTTAAACGGGCAACCAAGGTCAGGGTTGGATCATACTTCCACGCTAGTGACATTGAGAAAAAAGAGAAACACCCTGGAGTACCATGGGAAGAATTATGTACTATAGTAGAAGTTGCAAATATTCAGCTTCCTAAATCTGCTTACAATCTTATATTCCGTCATGTTATCACAAAAACATTTGAGTATTTTTTTAAGGATTCCAAACTATCAGCGATGACTATCAGATTTGATGACATTGTTACTTTGGAAGAATTGACATATTTACCCAAGACTTTAAAGTATTTATGTTTAGATTCTGTGTTGGAAATTTCCAAGAATAATATAAAACTTGAATTGCCAACTGGTTTGAGGATACTTAAAGTAATTTCAAAAGAGATGGTGGAAGAAGAGGTTGTGGATTTTGATATTTCATCACTCATTAACCTTTACGATGCCGATATTTCATATGTTGGTGCAGAATCATTAAGCTCTATCCATCTCCCTCCAAGTATCGTTAATTTGAAACTAAGCGGACCCAACCTCAAAAACCTTGCAACCATCGAAAGGTATCCATTGCTTCAAAGTCTTTGCATAAATGGTCAGGATATTCAATGTGGTCTCAATTCTATTTCAGGATTGAAAGGAAGGCATGGCTTAAGACATTTGGCGATTGGAATATCGGACTATGGCCCACATACACTTCCTCTAGACTATTCACTCCCACAAGTACAAGTTAGTAAAGTTTCCGCTTCATATTCACAGCTTTTCCCCAACCTTGAAAGTTTTAGCATCGAAGGAGGATTTAAGGAAATTACGAAGGCCGCCGAGAACTACCCCAGTATATTTACCCCGAGTGGTGTAGGAACAATAGTGAAATTACTAAGCCAGAATGCTCTTCGTGGGATCACCTGGAATGACGGGTTGACTAAACTCGATTTGTCAAACACATATTTGGAGTCAGTTACCAATTGTAAATTTTCGTCCACTTTGAAGGTGTTAAATCTTTCCCACACTAATCTTATGAATTTTGAAAGAAATAATTTGAAATCTTTAACGAGTTTAGCCAGTTTAAACTTGAGCCATAATTACTTAGAATTTAATGACGATTGGATAAATGATTTCCCACCAAATCTAAAATTGTTATTGCTAGATAACAATCGTTTAGAACAGTTTAAGGATATTCCTTGTCCTCAACTCTTGGAACTATCATTACGCGGGAATAAATTGGACAGTGTCATCACAGACTCAATAATGAATTTTCCCGACAATTGCGAATCAATTGACCTTAGTTACAATTCAATTGTCCATTTTGCAGAAGAGTTTAAATTTCCTACAAATTTGAAAGAATTGGTTATAAAAGGTAACAAATTAAACAAGCTTAGAAACTCTAATTTCTTTAGTAGGTTACCAAAGAAGTTGAAATACCTACTGTTGCAAGGGAAAGGAGAATTTTTCCTAGATCGTCAAGAAAGATTTTATTTGCCTGCTAGTTTACAGCGATTGTATTTATATGGTACATTTTTCAATGACGAAAACAGTTCTGAATTTTTCAGTATGCAGCATTTGAACAATTTGGAGATTTTGCAAGTCATAGATGGATTGATTCCTACAATTGATCTCAAGAAATTACCGAAGTCATTGAGAGTACTTAGTGTTGCCAAGGTAGTTGTCTTGGAAAACGGGTTGGATCACCTAACGAACTTGGATACTTTCTATTTAGATGCAGAAAATGTGTCAACAATCGAAGTTCCACATTCGGTCAGATATTTGGCTATGTACATTTTTGAGGACTACGAAACGATATCTTTCAGCAACTGTCAAAGATTAAGGTATCTTGACTTGAATGAACTGCTAATAGAACTGCTAATGGATTATGGAGCTGGCACTGATACAATAAAGGAATTTTTGAGACAAAATCCTCATCGCGTCATTTACATCGGAGACATGTTAAGTGATGCAACTAGAGACACCTGGGATGAGAGAGGTAACTCGACACTAAGAGAGTTGAGAAAGAAGGGATTATTGGTTCCTGTAAAACATCATCGTTATTATGGAGAACCATTACTTCCAATCCTTGCTGAAGGATAGACCCGTTGGGGAGATTTTGCCTTTGGAAACTTCTAAGATTATCATGGTTTCACTTTTACGTGAGTTAGAAATTAAAACGCATTTCACTTTTATGATAACAACCTCTCAACATTGTAGGAGAGAAGTTCTATTAACTTTGATTGTAAGAACATGTAGAAGATGTGTGGCAAAAATGCTCGCAATTATTCAATTTAATTCCGAACAATTAGAGATCGGGATTAGCGACGAAACTTTCCCCATTAAGAAAAATGTGTCAGACACACCCTCCTATTTGGGAATATTCCCGAGGAAATTTTCCCAAGGGGGAATTTCAAACTCGGACCGACCGAAAATCGAAAATTCAGGGTTTTTCAGATTTCGAGTATAAATGGACTTGGCTTTTCGTGAGGTTTATTCCAAAAGTTACTTTGATAAACAAACTACAACAAAAAAACAGAAGATGTCAATTGAATTAAAGTACAATAATTTAGGTAACTCAGGTTTAAAAATTGCTCCAGTTATAGTGGGGTGTATGACTTATGGATCCAAAGATTGGGCTGAATGGGTTATGGAAGATGAAGAAGAAATTTTCAAGATCTTGAAGAAATGTTATGATGTTGGGTTACGTACTTTTGATACAGCAGATGTGTATTCCAATGGGAAATCCGAGGAGTTGTTGGGAAGATTTCTTAAGAAGTATGATATTCCTCGTGAACGAGTTGTCATTTTGAGTAAGTGTTTCTTCCCTGTTGATGAGAAAACTCCAGGATTTAATTTAGCAAATAAGGATAAATTTCCTGAGGTTGATTATTATAACTCCCAAGGTCTTTCCAGAAAGCATATTTTTGATGCAGTGGAAAATATAAAACGTAGATTAGGTACCTATGTTGATGTTTTACAAATTCATAGATTGGATAAAACCACCCCAAAGAAAGAGATCATGAAGGCCTTGAATGATGTTGTTGATCAAGGATACGCTAGATACATAGGTGCTTCATCAATGAAAGCAACTGAATTTGTTCAATTGCAATATATTGCGGAATCAAACAACTGGCATAAATTCATTAGTATGCAGAATTATTATAATTTGATTTATAGAGAAGAAGAAAGGGAAATGATTCCATATTGTCAAGAAAACGAAATTGGAAAAGTCGGAATTATCCCTTGGTCACCAATTGCCAGAGGTGTCCTAGCAAGAGTAGTTGGAAAAGAATCGGACAATAAAAGAGACAAATCTGATAAGACCTTCAAAATGTTACATCTTGATGATTTAACTGAAGCCGATAAGGAAATCATTGGCAGAGTTGAGACCTTGGCTAAAAAGCATAATGTAAGCATGGCCGCTCTTGCTACAAGTTGGGTTATTGGTAAAAAATGTAATCCAATCGTTGGTCTTTCATCAGTAAATAGAGTTGATGATATCTTAGTTGCAACTACTATTCAATTAACCGATGATGAAATTACATTCTTGGAAGAACCATATGTTGCTAAAACAAGTATGTTCTAGAGATAACATGTTTTATATAGATTTGTAACTCATTCATTTGAATACAGTGTAGTCGGAGTGGTTGTGATGACAGTCATTGTCGTTTCGGTAAACTTTGTAGTACATTCTGTTTGAGTAGTTAATGAAGTTATAAAGAATATACCACAATCTGCATTGTAGATCCCAAGTGCTTAAATTAAAGTAATGTATCAAAAGATAGGGTACTATAGCGAGATTCTATGAATATCAATTTGATGAATTCATTTTCCGTGGTAGTTCCAACTGATCCTAAGTGATTATGTAATCACAGACAAAGCCTAGTTTTCAATATCAGCATCGCATGTACTTGATGCTATTTTGCATGATCGTTCACTGATGGAAATTACTGATGGAAATTTATCATACCATATTATTGAATTTTCCAATAAAAATTGATGACCCATGATTCTAAGTAAGTGGCACACAAAACATAGGTCGCCTATCAAGATTCCAACGGAAAAGTGGAGCCAAAAAAATAATACAAATTGAATTCCCTTTCCTTTTTAGAAAAGAAACGAATTAAACATATTTTACCGACATACGTTTAATCTAGATCCGATGATTGATTCAAAAAAATAAATAAAGTAGATTCTGGAGATCCTGTCAGTGAAAATAACGAGAAGCCGTTGTTGACTATCAGTACTCTTTTACTAAATACTTGTTACAAAATAATAACGAGTTTTACTCGAATACCCATTTCATAATAGTTCTAGTAAATATTAGTAGTTTATCATTATAGTAGAGGGGAATGATTTCAGGTTTCTCAGATTCTAATGTCACTAAGGGTGAACCAAGGTGTATACTTTTTTGCGTATGGCTACTAAATGGCTTTCAGTTGATATTCATATTTGGAAGAATCGTATCTCTAAGGCGGTCAATCGAAATCAGCTTATATATTTTCATATCACTATTTACCTTTTCACATTACTTTTCTGACTTGTTTCTTTTAAGTTGTGAGTTGAATAAAGAGGGTCACCGTTTTTGTAATATATTTTCAACATCAATATTTTTCGGAGGAATTCAGTTGGTACCCGAAACATTAGTAAAATTTTGGTCTTGTGAGTGTTAAATTGCTTCATCTCATATCAAATTTCAATGAGCTCAAGCCCGGAAGAACTCATTTCTATCATGACTGACTGACTCAATGTGTTCGTAGCAGAAAATGTAAAAATGACCTTTGAACTCATTAATTTAATTAAATTAATAAAATACTTACGGAGATGAGAGATGACTGACTAAAACAAATGCAGCATGATATTTTTTTGCAAACGTTCGTAATATCAATCCAAAATCAGTAGATGGCTGAATGAAAAACCCTTGAGCAGACTACTATATAATAAGTCCAGAATCTTCATGTTTCAGTCTCATTGAATTAATCTGGCTACTACAGATTAGAGAATTATTACACATCGAATATGAAAAGCCTTTTTACAATTATTTTCGTCATCTATTATTTATTTGCATCCACAAATTCAACATACTTGTACCATTCAGACAGGTCTGAGATTAACAAGCGAGCAGATGAATTTAAATTCAAAGTCTATTCGCACAATATTAGATGTGCAGCCACCACCTTAATGGACGGTGAACTACCATGGAGTGGTCGTAAAGATGCATGCATTTCAGCAATGAAGAAAAGAAACCTGGACTTACCTACCATTTTCACCCTTCAAGAAGTACTTAATCAGCAATTGATAGATATTAAACTGGGACTCAACGGGAACGACAAATCGTCCCCATGGACTCATGTTGGTACAGGTCGTGATGATGCTAAGACCAACGGTGAATATTCACCAATTATCTATAATACCAATGAATGGACTTTAAAATCAAGTGCACAAAAATGGATCAGTTCTACCCCAGATACCCCCTCATATTATCCTGATACCACTAATAGGAGAATTATAGTCATTACTACATTTACTCACAAAGCAACTGGTAAAGGTCTTAATGTAATCAATACTCATTTTGATCATCACTCAAATGATGCTAGAAACTATGGTGCAGAGTTGATCTTAAAGTATATTCTGGAAATAGAGAATACCTATCCAACAATTGTTGCTGGTGATCTCAATTCCAGCGCTGCTGGATCCGCCTATAAAAAACTTGCTGGCTCATTAGATAGTGCAGCTAATGTTGCAACTACCAAGAAATCTAGTGACCTTCCCACAGTTTCGGGATTTTCTGGAACAGATACTAATAGTATTGATTTTATATTCACATCTAGAGGCAATACAAAAGTAAATGAATATGAAATCTTGGACAACAAGATGGATGATGGACATAGATATAGTGACCACAGGGCAATTATTGCAAAATTCACAGCTTGAAGTATCCATCTTTGAATCACTCAAAAAGTTACTTGCTCTTATTTAGAACTTTTTAGGTTAAGTTTGATTTTTATGTTGATAAATTCTATAGAATAGAAAAGTAAATCTATAAAATTTGCAGCCACAAAAAAAAACCCAAGTTCTTTCTGAGCTTACTCTTTTCACATCAAAAACCAGCGAAATCTTTATCATGATTGGGGAACACAACTGTTTGAACTAGTCTAACACATAAATTTTTTCAAATATGAATAAATAAAACGGGATTTAATTTTACATGATAGTAAGTTTCTGAGAGGATGTGAAATTCTCATAATTCACAAAAGTCAAAATTTCGTTTAGAAAATAGATCTTATTCTCATAGAAAGATATATACAAGATTCAGTGGCACT
>LQHL01001869.1:0-11221 GCA_001655755.1 Hemisphaericaspora haegerdaliae
AAGACTAGTTATTTCTCTAATAATACCTCTATTATTAAGAATCAATTTACCAACGGTACCTGCAATTCTAATAGCTTCCTTGGAAGTATAAAGTGGATCCGTTACACGGGCAATAGCAAACAATTCGTAGTACATTGTCTTTGTATGGTCTTTATGTTCTTGCTGTTGTTGTAGTGTTCCTTCTCAATGGAAAATTTTTCTTTTAACCCAAAGCAACAGAAAACTTGAAAAATCACTAATGTCGTTGATCATAATTCACGACATATTTATTGAAAACTACAAATGTCGTGTTATCAACACGTGACTTTCGATCAAAAAGTCACGTGCAATTGCCCAAGAATTTTTAAATTTTTGCAATTGTTCAAAATTTCAATAAATTTATTCAACAATTTTAGATATTTAAATACCTTTTTATAGTTTCTCTTTCTACCCAATCACTGTGGCACTTATAAACAATGACTAAATCTTCTAATATTACCTGGCATGCAAATTTGACTCATGATGAACGTTCTGAGTTAAGAAAACAAAAGGGGGTCACTGTATGGTTAACAGGTTTATCAGCCAGTGGTAAATCCACTATTGCATGTGCTTTAGAACAATCACTTTTAGCTAGAGGGTTAAACTCATATAGATTGGATGGTGATAATATTAGATTCGGGTTAAATAAGGATTTAGGCTTCAGTGAAGCTGATAGAAATGAAAATATTAGAAGAATTTCTGAAGTTGCTAGATTATTTAGTGATTCTTGTTGTATTACATTAACTTCATTCATTAGTCCTTATAAAGCAGATAGACAATTTGCTAGAGAACTTCATGAAAAGGAAAATTTACCCTTTGTTGAAGTATATGTTGATGTTCCAATTGAAGTTGCTGAACAAAGAGATCCAAAGGGGTTATATAAAAAGGCAAGAGAAGGTATTATTAAGGAATTCACTGGTATTAGTGCTCCATATGAAGCTCCAGAAAAACCAGAAATCCATTTAAAGAACCATGAAGGTGTCTCAGTCGAACAAGCTGCTGAACAAATCATTGATTATCTTATCGCAAAGGCTTACATTAACTAGAGTTTGGACACTTTATTGATATTGTAAAATTTATAGACTAAATTATTATTACACACTTTGTTTCATTTCAGGGAAACGATTCACTACGACTTCTTCAAACTATCCAAACGGGCTTGTAAATCATCTTCATCGGCAGCACCACCGCCACCGCCACCACCTACAGGAGTCCCCCCGCCAGCACCCGCACCAACGGCTTCTGCAACCCTTCCATTTGTTTCTGTTTCCACTCCACCATGAATGGCACTTGGAGTGTCTTTCAAAGTAGCATTTAAATCCACGCCAATTTCGTCCAATACTTTACCCAAGATTTCATCTATTTGTTCTTCTTCCCCTAATTCATCTTCATCCATAGCCATAGCATCATCAATTGCATCATCCATAAACTCTTGTTTTTGATCCATCAAATCATTCTCCTTAGCGAACTCTTGAGCAATCCTCGATAATTGAGGCAAATTCATCGATCTGTTCATCCCACCTAATAATCTAGTCGCATCTCTCATTGACATTGCCATTTGTTGATTTGATCTAACACTTTGAATTCTTAATGAAATGGCTTGTAATTGAGCCTTCATGGAATTGAATTTGGATATGTAAGATTTAGTCCGGATTAAATCTTTAGCTTGGATCTTTGCACTTGATATTTGTCCCAGTTTAGCTGATTTTCTAATCTCACTGATTAATTTCTTTTCTTGTTGTTGTAATTTAGTTACTTCTCTTGATAATTCACGTTGAGTCTTTTCTAATGCTCGTTGATTCTTTCGAAGTCTTTCTTGCGGGGTAAGCTTCTTCCCGAATGCCCATTCAAACAACTGTGACATGATGCTGTGTACCTAGCTTGGTCGGTTGATGGATGGATGGAACTATCTATAAATGGTTTGCTTTCCAAAAAGAAGATAACAGAATAATAATTTCATCGTTGTTACTTTTTTTTTTCTCTGGTGCGGAGGAGGCGTCGGCGGTACACCACCACCACCGAAATGGCAAATTGCAAATTATTCGACATAAGTCCACCACATCGACTTCTCCTACACTTGACCACTAAGTAGTATAAACACCAAATGTATATGTGTATCGACAATGTATATAAATTGACTACTACAAAAAAAATAGTAACTACACTACAACTTACTTCCTTCAATAGCCAATTTGGCAGCTTTATGGGCCATACCAAATCCAGCTTGATAACCATAACCACTAGCACCATAATTATGAATCAATACTTTCCCCTCTTCAAATCTTTCCTTTTCAATTCTAGCACCACCATGTCTACTTGGTCTTAACCCTGCGGCAACTCTTATAATTTCCAAATCGGAAATTTTAGATCCATGAGGATTATCAGTCAAAATTTTAGGTAACAATTCGGTAGTTCTGGTTAAAATATCATCAGATTGAGACTTGAACGTATCTCCGGTCCAATTATCCTTGTGGAAAAACCCGCCTAAGATTAATTGATCATGAGAATATGGTCTTTTGATAATATAAGTTGCATAATCGTCACCCCATCTCATTTTATTTTCCATAATATGAGGCGCCTTAATCACAACCACTTGGCCTCTAGCAGGATAAACATTCTTATCTTCTACTCCACCAAGTGATCTAGCTCCGATACCACTACAATTAATAACCGTCTTGGTTTCACCGGAAATATAAGCTTGAACAATATGAGTCAACTTTTGCTTGATGAACTTAACTCCCTGATTTTGTAAATATTGTTGGAAATTCATTAAGAATTTTGGACAATTGAAATTCCATGATAAAAATTTAATTCCATATTCAACTCCTTGAGGTAATTCATTGTCAGGAATAACTTCATGTCCTTGTAAATAGCTGGCCAAGGAATCGATCTTGCGCTGAGAAGGTTTCTTATCCCAATATTCAATCGATGGATATCTATCTAATCCCATGGTCTTACCACCGATGGCCTGTTGAATACGTCCAACATTGACATAGGTATATCTGTCATATTCTAAAGTTTCTGGATCATCTCCAGTTATACATGAGAAATTACCACCGGCATATGGAGAAGTATAGTTTATAGACTCATCTCCTGGTAAGTATTCTGCAATGATTGTGATTTCATTGGGCGAGATTCCCTTTTCAATTAAACTGAAGGTGGTGTATAAACCAATAATACCAGCACTGTTAGGTTAGCTACGTTTTTTTTTATAACCAAATTGGTTCTATAAAAACATACCCTACAACAACGTATCTAGTCATCTTTGTTCTTTCAGTTCTTAGTAGTTTGACTAGAAATGAAATTTAGTAAAGTGAAAAATTTGAAAAAAAATTCAGCACCAATTTATATGAATCCGCGATAGCTGTAGGGGGAATGACGACAATCACCGCGCGGAGATCTCTCAAACAAAGAGATAACAATTAATGCCGTTAGGCGCGGATATCGACCTCCATACTCTCCCCAGTTTTTTTTTGGGGAACTACATAGCGAGATATTGGAAAACCCAAGCGAGATTGTAAATTCATATAGACCTACACACACACACTCATATATACATATTTCACACCACATCCCCAGCTAATTATCATATTGTTCAAGAATACGATATAATCTTTCCATAACCACGATTGAATTATCCTTATTAACATCTTCCATACCATATTTATAAATTGAAATCAAACCATAGATTGCACATAATGTACATAATATAAAAGCAATATACCCCTTTAAAGTGAACCCCGGTGGTAAATCCTTAAATTGTAAGTTTTCCCCAGTTAAATCCAAAAGATCATGTTCATTACCAGCGGCATTACCCCTGTATGGCATTCCTACCTCTTTACATACTTCGATATGATTCTTGGGGATTTCCAGTTGTGTCCTTTGTAATTCAAGTGGATCTTCAATTAATAAGATTGCTAACCCCTGTTCTAAATGCCAATCTAAATGACAATGGAAAAACCATACTCCTGGATTATCAGATTTGAACCGCAATACGATAAATCCATTAGGTTCGACTTGAACAGTATCTCTGATCAAGGGGTATTTAGGATAATCGATCATGGTTTTATTGGTGGGGTCAAATACAATTGGATGTTCTTCATCATCAGTATTGAATCTGGATATGACTTGGAAAGTATGTCCGTGTAAATGGAAAGGATGCTTTCCGGGGTCTTGATTATTTAATATGATTTCAACGACTTCATTACCTTGAATCACAAATGAATTTGTATTTGATCCATAGATTACTTGATTAGTTGCTTGTTCACCTGATGATAATACTGAGTATAATGTGGGCACTTTGGCAGGGGTGAATGTTTTCCCATTGAAAAATGCATATGTTATACCATCACCTAATACTTCCATTGAAAAATTAAGTTGGATAGTAATATCTGGTTCTGGTAATAATTCAATATCACCTAAAGGTTTAATATTGAAATCATTGAGTTTAATTAGTTTATTAACTGCCTTATCAAATTTGAATGGTGGTAAAGGTTTTAATAAGGGTTGTGATTTATCATAAACTAACCAATTTGTAGATACCAATTCTAACCCTTTGGGGATAAAATCTAACATTTCTTGATCTAATATATTAACAAATCGATAATTTGCTTCACGAGCTTCCTTCTTCGTCTTAGTATGTAACAATACAACATATCTTTGAGCAACAGAGACATATAATGAATCAACAGTATATGGTTCAACTTTAACTCCATCAACTTCAATAATTGTGAATTTATGATCTTCAATATATATATATTGAGATACAAATAAACCCATATTAACTATTCTTAATAAATAAGTTTTATCAGGTTGAATTCCCCATGTAACATTTCTAGTTTCATTAAATAAACTACTTTGAGGAATCGGTTCTGCTCCAGTAGGGTTATATCTCGTCTTGAAAGTCTTCATAATATCAATACTTTCCATATGATAATGATCTCCCACCGACATAATCACTTCTTCATCAAACTTGACTCCTTCGTACTCATCCTCAATGATAAATATCCCCCTCAATCCATCTCCATATTGTGATCCAGTATGTGAATGATACCAGAACGTACCAGTTTGTTCACCGACATTGAAATCATGAATAAAAGTCGACCCAGGAGCAATGGGACATTGAGTAACATATTCAGGCCCATCATGACCAACATACCCCTTCATAAACAACCCATGGAAATGCAATGACGTATTACGATCACCCAACCCATTAGTTAAATGAATTATAACCCGGTCATTCTTAGATACTCGAATTGTAGGATTTGGCCATTGATTGTTTACACCTATCATTCGACGAGGATATAATCCATCAGGATTGGCTTCGACCCAAGTGAGATTCCAATGGAATTCATGAGTTTTTTTGGCTACTGCTGCTGATGCTGATGCTATTGTAGCATAGAGTAGACATAAGAGAATATATATTTGCCTATACATTCTCTGTAATTGTGTTCTTTTGTGTACCCTTTATTGATCTGTAAGCACTTGTGGGGACCGTTGGAAGAAGGCTAAAAATTATTAATCTCATCATTTTTTTCTTCTGCCTCTCTCTCTCTCTCTCTCATTGTTTTGCGGCGAGAGCCCGAACGAGAGTTAGCGAGACAAACAGAGTGAGGGAGGGAGGGAACAACAGAAGACAACAAGACCAAGAGATTCTTTCGTACATATAATTACATACAAGGGAAACACATACAATAATACAAAATTGTGTGATAAATACAATCTGGTGGGGGTTATCCCTGGAATCAGACTGTGTATGGCCTGGGTACAGACACTGATAACTTCTCTAGGGCGAACAGTCTCAATTCCGATCACGGGGGACTTTCCCCATTCAAGCAAATATTTTCCAACGAATTCTTGGGTTTTCCAAATCCCGCCAATGACCAACTACTCAACCTTGGGTCATCATAAGCTATTCTGTGTGACTGTATATAATCATGAGTAGGATATTCTTCCGGGTCACACGTCAATTCAATTGCATTGTAGGGTTGATAAATTCTTATATAATCAATTTCAAATTTGGCCGGTAACGATATTTTTGATACATTTAATTGATTATTCCATTGTTTGGATAATCCCATATTGAAAATCAACGACATTGGTTCTTTGGTGATTTGTCTCCAACCTATATATTCATTTGGATGCAATGCATTTGAATCGATTTTAAAAGTTGGTGAATCATCAATTGAAAATTCAACATAACTGTCAGCATCACCTAAACTCTTATATTCCATGGTGAATTTATGAAATTGGTTATCATTATGTAATCTGGTTGCTAAACTTATAGATTCTTGATAGAAAGTCCCGACATCTTCTCTAACAAATGTTGAATTGTCATTATTTATAAATACATACTTATAATCTGGTCTCCACCATTCATCAAATGGAGCAATTTGTAAAGTCTGTACTCCCAACATTTCTCCATTCTTATATAATCCTTCAATAATATCAATTTCAGGAGCACCCCTCCCTACACCAACATTGGGGTGATCCTCACCTTGACATACACATTGACTCAATCTTTGCCCCGGGAGATATGACATGCCATGATTATGCGACGATTGGTTGGGAGTAATGCCGAAATCACATTCATTATAAGTATATGGCCAAATCCCATCACTAGTGGCCAAATACCCCGGTCTCGCCAAGTTTCCTAAACACCATATTGCCGGCCATAGTCCATGCATGACTTGTTCATACGGGATTTTAGCCCGGACTTCAACTCGCACTTGTTTGTTGAAACATAGTTTATTCCAAGATTGAATCATCCCGGAAACATACCTGGTTTCATTGCTCCCGCCAGATCCTCCTCCGTCACCACCACCCAACTCAGCAAACGTAATCTGCAAAGAGCCATTCTTGGTAACCACCATACTTGAATCATAAACCTCTAAATCCTGCGTCGCAATATAATACAAATCCATGGCGGTGAAAAATAAATCATCACCATCATGGAATGTCCTCCCATCAACATTAAACTCATCGGAAAATACCAATTTCCAAGCATTACCCTCACCTCGATAATGGTCCCATATGGGCGTATCTGGATCAATCAAAGTTCTTAATGCACCCTGAAGGGGCCCGAATTTATGATTGGTTAATTTTTCAATTTTTAGTCCATTTCGAATTGGATCGTTTATGTGGATATTGGCGTTGATTATGAATATTAATGTCGATATGAATATCGTTACCACTATTAGGAAGGCAAGTAAGTTTCGCCAATGATACATTAGATCATTCCAGGTGAATTTTGCAGATGAAGGGGGTTGGGTGGGGGATGTTGAGGATGACGGCGACGAGGAGGACGAAGGTTCATCATCATCTGATTCATCTATGATTTTCTCGTCGAGATAATAAAATGGATTCTCAAGGAATTTGAACTTTGTTGATGAAACTGGATGATTATCTAATGAGAAATATCTTGAATCTGATTTGAGTTTATATTTGGTATATTCTTCTCTGAACTGAGTAATTATAAAATCAGGTTCAGGTTCGCTGGTGGTAGTTGTGGTGGTGGTGGTAGTAGTATTCGTATTGTCAACATCTGGATTTTTGGTCAGTGAAGAGGTACTATTTGATGTTGAACGTACTGATGTTTCAAGTGTGACTACTGATGATTGCTTCGTGGTTGACGTCATTCCTGTCAAATGGTGTAGGCTACAGTTAGTTCATTTGATAAAAATATATGAAACATTTTTTGATATTTACAAAGAAGTTGGGTGTGCCCACCTTAGTGTCAATCCAGTTTGCAATTGCCGCAAAAAAAAGGGTGAGTAAAAATTTTTTAGGAAAGTTGCAACACCATTACAGAAGAAGAGATTAAACAGAGAAGTTCAAATGAAAATGACCATTATATTAAAGCTAGGAAGAAACAAAGAAACAACAAAAACTTATAACATGTAAAGATGTAAATCTAAAACACCTTTCATGTCTGTTTGTATACCAAAAATTCAAATATAAAAAAGAAATCAATCCAATTTGCATGTGATAGTTATATGAGTATTGGGATAGGATAGTAATGGGATGGGATAATTAACGATGAAAACTAATCTCCAAGCAAAATAAACGATTAAACGACGCGGTTGTGCCAATATAAGTTTTTACCTTGGCTTGATGGGAGGCGAGGGCGAGGGCGAGGTTGGTGGGTGGTAGGGTTTTTTTTTATTTTCTCTCAGAAAAACAAGAAAAAAAAAATTGCACTGCAATTCCCAACAAAACAAAAAGTAAGAGATAACCAAAGCACAAAGGTATGGAAGTAAAGGTAAGGGGATGGGGGATGAGGGGGTGTATTGAGGGTGTGTGTATATTCTGTCAATGTGTGTGTGGAAGGGGGTCTACTCTACTTACACTTTAAAAGATCTTGGAGCTTCACCTTCAGGACCAATAAAACTAGCATCTCTCCAAGGACCGACATCATTTAATAATAATTCGGTATCAGTAATTTGAGATTTACCACCATATTTTGGAGGTAAATTTTGAATTGGGATTTGTTTTAATAATTCTTTTTGATAACTTGAACCTAAGATGAAAATTTTAGATACAGTCACTGGATCTAAAAATGGTTTAAATAATTTAAATGCGGTGGAGAAACCAAATGGCGCATTAATAAGATAAAATTTCCCCATTCTTTCAGGATAATAATCTTGACCAATTTTAGATGCTTCTTTAACATAACCAATTACATTATATGCAGAAGTTATGGAGATGCCTTTAAGATCTAAAATAGTACAAGAAGTTTCAACTAAATAACCAGCTTGTCTTGAACATGCAGGTAAACGATATTCAACCATTGATTCATATTCCCAAACCAAATTTTTAAGCATTCTTTCTTGTGTAGTGATTCTTAACATTTGAACTAAATCAACTTTCCCTAATTCTTCAAAATAAACTGGACGACCATCTTTATCAGTTTTATGATAGTATTGTGGATACATACTTGCAACAATTGGTTTTTCTTCATAATGAAAATCTTGTAATATAGTATTCACCCCGAAATCTTCTCTCCATTGTTCACAATTAACAAACATAGTCTTTGCCAATTCAATATCAAACTTTCTAGCTCTAAGAAAACGTAATAACGAAGGGTCATCTAATCTATCACTATAACCTAATTCAACTAATTGTTGACGAAATTCTTCCAAGATTTGTTTTTGTTCAGCAGTTAAGTTAGAAGTATAACCAGTCTGTTCAATTGGAGCATTGATTTGTGGATAGGAAGCTAAGATATCTTCTTTAGATACAGTGGTCATTTCTGATGTCTATGTTCTATAAAAAAAGCTAAAAGGTTGAAAGATAAAAGTGTTAATGTTGATTTGAAACTTTTTTTTTTGGTTCTTTTTTTTTGATGACTGGTTGTTGACTTTTTTTTTCCGTTGAAAAACTTTTTGTTATGTGTGCAGAGTGTTAACAGTGTTATCTATGTATTGATAGTGAGTGTTAATGTGTGTAGATGTATGACGTGTACGTGTCAAAATTTGATAGATAGTTTAGTTACTCTATAAATACACAATATATAAATACCCTTTCCTACAAAGGAAGAAAGAAAGGGACAGTATGCTACTATATATATATATCTAGACATACACCACATAGTCATTTCAAGTAAAGTTCACCACTACCTAGTAGAACCCCGAAGGTTAAATTGCTTTTTTAATTTGGTAAATGCACGTCAAATACATTTCCACCATTTCAATTCAATCAACAACAACAATATTTAAACAATCCTCCATTGATGATTGCGGATCACGCCAATGGGACTGGGTGGATATTGTTAATGTGGTCGAACGAGTACTACTCTAGAGAACTCGGTAAAGAGACGTTATCAGCAGTGTAAAACAAGGACTACTTTACTCGGGGTTAATTTGTTATCTATATAATATTATATTTTACTACAGTGGGATGGGGATGGGCGAGTTAGATAGGGGAGCACCAAAGAAACAACGAAACGGTTAAGGAGAAAAAAAGCAACCACCAAAAAAAAAGAAATTTCTTATTTTACCGCCGAACCGATGAAGCCGATAGATATTACCGTCAGTATTAATCATGTTAAAAAGGTCACTGAGAGTGTCAAATCGTGTATCAGTTGGCTGTGTAGAAGGTGGAAAATCACTCACTTTGGAATTGAAAGAGTTTAAGGACTGTACACCATCGCCAATCAGGATATAAGTCACGTGATACTCTTGAAACCAACCTAATTCCACCTTGAAGTCCCCCCATCAAGTGAACTATATGTCATTGTACTAGTGTATAACTTGTCATACTGTCATTCATACTCTACTGGGAAGGGGGCACGCTTCAACTAAATGTAAATATTAACAGAGCACATCTCAGCAATTCCCTAAATTAACAACCAATTTTGGTAAATTAGGCTGCAAAAATTGTATCCCATCTACTTTCTACAATATAACTATCTATTGTTACATATACACCGCAATCAGCATATATCTCCTTTATCACACTCTAAACAGTACATATACTATTTGACATTACATATTATTACACAATTAATTTCGTCTTAACCATTTTTTAAATGGATTTTTACTATTCCCTTGTCTTAAACCACTTCCTAAACTATGAGAACTAAAACTCATACTCATTCTATTCTCATTATTCCCATCAAAACTTGTACTCTTCTCCATTTGTGAGGGGAATTTCAATTTTAAATGACTTAATGCATGATGATCAGTTAATTTCTTATAATGTCCACTGTTATGATGGTATATGCCGCTACTGATGGCACCACCATCCTGATTTGACACATCATCGATATATACAAGACAGTTCTTGGACACGTCTAAATAACATCTATTCAAAATATCCCAAGTAAATGCATCCCATAGTTTTTCCAATTTGTAATTCTTGGTATATTCCGGTTTTTCTAAAAATTGTTCAAGTTGATTAATTTTAATTAATAATTTCATACTTTGTTTTTGAATATCCTTTAGACTAATATTCGACTTTATAAATGAAAATATATCTTTTTCATCAGTGGTGTTTCCCCATAATGATTTTAAAAACCCTTCAGTTTCTTCATCACCGGTTAATTCTAAAAATTCCGATCGTTCAAATTCTAATGAACCTATCTTGTAGATGTTGTTGGATTCTTGGATGGCAAGATGTCCATTTGTCGGTGCGTCTAGTGCGACAGCGGCAGCGCCAGCTGCTGTTGGTGCTACTGCACCAGCACCACCACCGGTTACTCCTA
>LQHL01001869.1:29553-46189 GCA_001655755.1 Hemisphaericaspora haegerdaliae
AGAAAATATTTGTAGTATTATTATAATACATGGTTTTTGCTACACAATAGAACTCACGGAAGGTTTTCATGAATCCCCGGTTTTTTATATATTAAGGAATTCAATGTTTACCTTGATATGATGTTGTCTCCCATTAGTATATACTCAACTACATAATCCCCGAATAATCGTTTATGACACAAGGGTCGGCCCTCATGGGGAAGGGTCTAGAAGTCAAAGTGACAAATCTCTGCTTTTAGTTTGGAGGACTTCTGAGTACAAAACCAAAAAAAGAGTTCCCTTCATGGGGTGGGGGGATAGGGAGTATTGGGGGTATTGGGGGGTTAAGGAAAAATGGAGGGAGTGGATGGGATGATTATTTTTTCTGTTTGTTCCTGGAATAAAAAAATAATGAATAAAAAATAACGCACTTCTTTTGAAAAAAATAATATTTTTTTCACACCCATTTGAATTGCAGAAAAAATAATTAAATATTTTCTGGGGAGGAAAGGGAACGACAACCAACCCCCCCAACCGAGGTGTTAAACGAAACTTCTATATGAGCCTTAGCTTTCTTAACGGAATAATGGCATTCTCTGGTATTTCCATTGAAGGTATTAAAAGTGAATGTGATATAATTGTTTCGAGAATGTGTCAGTTTTCCGTATTTGGCAAGTATTAGGCAAATTATTATTTTTGCCTTGAAGGGAATTCAATGCCCCATTGTAATTGCAATTGCAGTTGGATTGCATTAGATTGGCTAGGGATCTCGATCTGGCTAACATCAATGAAAGTCCCAAGATCTAAATTTAGACCCAAATCAGCAAATTAACTTTTTGTATTATAAAACTTTAAAATTGCAAATGAGTAGTAGTACTTCTTATTAAACATGAACAAAAAACGAATATATAAGAATAATATACACATAAAAACCAAAAATATCCCCATAAAACTAATTGAATAAATAATTGTAAATAAATGACCTTGCAACGAAATCCAAGAAAATTGGAACCGTATTCGTGTTCTTCCCCAAACCGAAGTTTATCAAACGAATGACTTTTTATATCTCTAGAATATAAGCAAATTTATAACAAAAGCAAAAAAAGAAGCCGCCCTTACTTTAACACATTGAAGTAATCTGACTAAAGTCTAATTCTTCTTGATTTTCAACGAGAAATTCATCAAGACCACAATTTTGTAACAGACTACCAGTAAGATCTTTGGTGGAAAAGTTCCCAAGACAAGATATATCGAAATTATCTTGAGGAAGACTGAATCCATCAAAGTAGTTAAAGTTCATCAGTATACCACTGTCATCAATTGGAACATCAGAAATACTTGAATTCAAAGATGTGTAGATATTTCCTGGAATAGTACTTACACTGCATGATCTTTGTTGTTTCTTACGTTGAGGCTTTGGTTTCTTGATACAGGCTTCGGATCCAGTTCTTCTATGACTCTTTGGACCAGTATAAGTTTTGAATTGAAACTGACCAGCAGCTTTCTTCTTTTCATTATTGATCCCTCTTTTACCAACTTGAATATCTTCTTGGTTGAATGTAAATTGATTTGATTGTGGAGTCATTGGAGACAATAAAGATAATCCTATTTGTTGTTGAAGCTTTTGATTTTGTATTTCAAATTGTCTCTTTTGTTGTTCCTGTAGTTGTTGTTGTAAGTATTGTATTTGCAAGTATTGTTGTATCATTGCCTTTTGATAACCAAACAATTGTTGTGATAATAATCCTTCAAGTATAGGTGTTTGTACTTCAGGTTGCTGTTGACTGGGTATAAAGAAACCTGATTGGTTCCAATCTAGGTTGGCGATTCCTAATCCTGAACTAAATTGAGTCGTTGTTGGAGGAGTTACTTGATCAAAAAGTTGGGGATCCATATTGGAAAACAACGAATCAGTGTCACTACCACTACCACTTGACAAATCATTCATTGGAGGTGAGTCGAATAGATTGATACTATCATCCAATGATGATGCTGGAGATGGTAATTGGTTTATAGCAGGAGTATCTGGAGAACCGTTACCGTCACTCGTATCCAATATTTCAGATTTAACAGGTGATAAATCGACAAAGACAAAGTCTTTTGGCATGCCTGGTTTATTCTTTGGTCTTTTCAAAGATGGTTTCTTGGCTGAAAATGTTCCTGCAGCTGTTGCTGCAGATATCTTTAATGAGTTCTTCAAACACTCTAAAGAAGTTTGTGAAATAGAAGAGTCTTGTGACGTTTGGGAAACTGGGGCCCTCTTGACTCTCCATAATTTCTTCCCATTAGCAGGTGGCAATACAGTACTATAAGTCATTGTTGTTAGTTCATTGTGTTCCTTATGAAATACAATTTTCAGAATGGGTATACTTACTTTCTAGATTTCATGTTATTGAATGGTATAAATCTCTTAAAGTGATTGTTTTGGTTTGTTCAAGAGAACTCTGATACTAAGTGGAAAGAAACTTCAAATCTTTTTATGGAAGTAAATTGAGGAATAACTTAAATATATATATACCCTTTCAAAGTTTTTAAACTTTTGATCCCTTGTGTTGTTTTTTTTCTTTGACAAGACAGTCTTTCAAAATCATACATTTAAACAATGAATGCTAATTAATGGAAGGGTTCCACTATACAGATCTTGACAAGAGAATCTGCCTAATTTAGTAATTTACACAAACCAAGAGCCGTATCAAACTTCTTATTCAAATTTACCGCAAGAATGGAAGCAAAATTAATTTTTGTATTGCAAAAGCAATTATTTTTTAATGTTTTTTAAAAATATTTTTTGTTTTATGTGGAGTAATTTCTACCTACAGGTTAAATCCATTTATTTTTTGGAGTAAGACGTTATTACGGAGCAAAGAAATTATGGCCAATACCAATTTCTAATTGCATGTCAGAAAAATGTGTTAAATGCAACAAGGGTAAAACCAGGGACCCGCCCAGTTGGAAAGTACCTCCTGATTGTTCAAGTATCAGACAATGTCTATTGTGTAGGTGAATTTAGAGTCAGATACACGGTTCATGTAATATAAGAGGAATTATCGGTGGAATTAGTGGGTGTAGTCCGTTGTCAATGGAGGTTTTTTTGCTTGAGTCAAATCTAATGAAATCTATTCAATTTAACAATTTATATTTGTCACGTACGTACTTGGCATTAATGTGGAGGTTTCATCACAAAATCTAAAACATCTAGATGCTTCCTGGTTGACACTTCACTGTCATTGTGCCACAGTCACCATGTTTGAAACATGTCTATTCCAAGATAGTTACTTGCTAGATTCCTTCCTAAAAAGGCAATATCTAGAAACAATCGATTGGTAATTTTAGTCTCCACTTTTTCTCTAAATAAGCCTTTGATAAATCTCTTTATTGTACAACAGTCTATATAACTATTAAGAAAATATCTATAAATATAAGAACAAACAAAAAATAAAAGTGCTGCAAAATTGAAATATTCAAAATCTCACTCGGAAAAAATTGCCTTCAAATTAACTATTGTTTGTCAATTGTTTTAACGCCGTGAAATGACTAGGAAGTGGATTGACATACCGGACTCCGTTCCATTGTTATTCATGGAGTCAGCAGACTTTTGAAACCTTAGTTTTCTAATCTAAGAATCGTATTACCAAGACATACCCTGAAAGTCTTTTTTTGGGGGGAAACCTTACTTGATTGACGACATGTAAACTACTTACATACAAGGCACAGAAGGACTATCAAGCATGAACCACAATTAAGCCAAATCGGTAACTGAAGAAGTCTTGGGTGGCTTGGTCTGAACTTGTATTCCTATCTTGCGCTAAGTCCGATATCTACTCCTCTATTTTGCTCCACATAATGCGTAGAAACAATTTATTTTTCTTATTCGGAAGGAAATAGACATGTTTTCCCGGTTTCCGTATCTGCTTGTGAATATTTGCTTGGACATTTCACTTCTTAATAAAAAGGTCGGCTACAAGGATTGAAAGTTTTCAGTTTCTTGGAAATCTTTATCGATCGTATTATAAAATTATGTTGTAATCACAAAGATCAGATTCCCCCATACCCCCTTTCCCTCTATCTAATCCTAATCGAGATTTAATTGTAATAAACTGTCATGCAAGGACTTGATTCATATTCAAATTTAAGCTTTAATCATTATGCTAAAATTCTTAATTTTTCTTTTTTGGAAAGTGGGGTGAGTGTTCTACAATTAATTCCGCCATCCAAAATCAGTTTCAATAAGCGAAACAATACGGGATTTAGTAGAACCCCGGAATAGAATCGACCATTGTTCTCTTTCAGTTTAGTTCAGTCCTAATATGGACGTGTCTTTCCATATTGGTAATTTCTATAGAATCATATGCTTCCACATTGAAGTATAACCGCGGAACCTAGTTGCAAAAATTTGTTTGTTTAGTTTTTTGACATTAAAGGTAGGTGACAACGAACTATAGACATATTGCATTCGTTAAAAGGAGTATTTCAAGTGGTATTTGAAGAGTTGTCAACTCGACTACATAAATGTGATATCTTCTTTGCCCAGGTTACTATTACATCAGTCCAGAGTATTGCATTCTACCAAGAATGCTCTTCTGCCAAAGGTGGAGAAAGAATGTTTGACTCATAGTTTAGAGTTCTACGAATGCATAAACATGCATGCCTACAAAAAATTGATTATATTAAATGTTTCAGAATTCCTTCCCCTAATCCATATTCCCCCTCCTGAACTCCATTGGTTTTGAATCACAAAACATCCAATAATGAAGAAGTATTCACTTGCTTATCAAGTCTAACAAAGTTCATTTTTTTCTTTTATTTTACTCTGTTGTCATTGCTTCGGACTTCCAGGGGGGCTTATTCGTTGACATCACTTGCATGCATGAATGAATGAATGAATGAATGAATACATCCCCACTTTTCAGATTAACTCCATTGCCAAAATAGGTTGCGATTGTCGACAGAGAATTCAATAGTGCCAAGTAGAACAATAGACAACAGCTTGCAGTAGGCTACTTCAAGAACCTAATTAGGTTGATACATATGAAAGTGGAAAGTAAAATCCTATTCTTTGCAGTTTTCCTAATGAAAATATTTCATTCTTAAACGTAACTAGTATTGTCGTCTTTTCTTAAACCATTTCTGATGTTTCCTTCATCAATAAATGGACCTGCGTTTGGTGGCTGATGAGTTTCGGTTGGCTTGGAATTTTGATTTTTTTGATTGCCTTGGAAATTTCAGTTTCAACGGACAATTGGTGGTTGCGGAAAATCAAATTAATCCGTTCGTCGTATTTTTGTGTTTATTTTATTTTTGATGTACACTTGCTTAGTTTTTCGCTATTACTTTCATAATAACCAATCTCAACTTATTTTTCAGCCAAATCTGCATTAATATTGTTTTGATGTAAAAGATATTGCTTATTGTCCGGGGAATTATCGGCTTATTAAATTACACAATGGAATTGTAGCCTATGTTAAAACTCTCTGAAATTTAAGTATCTTTGTTGTTTGTTAAAGAGCCTACCCTTCCTAATTAGTCGAATTTAGCCAGAAATGGTATATGTAATGGAGGTGTGGTATTCATTCATCTGCACACTATGGCTATTGTTATGCTGTTAGACAATAGTCAATGTTTTATCACCAGACCATAATTTTCACATGTCTACTTGGACAAGGTCGGTATGAATTTCCAGGATGCAAGTATAGGACGTTTTGCAGATACCGTGGTGAACGCCTTGACATTTTGTGATCAGGAATGAACAACTACACAAAAGTAATTGGAAAACCACAAGGTTTCACAATGTGTTCATGAACCTGGCATATTTCTCAACTTTACAAAGAATTCAGTCCATCATTGGTTGATTTACCTCGGTGAATCATACTATCTGAGAGATTGCAACATCAAGTCCTGAAAATGATTGTATTTGGTTACTTTTCGCTCAAGCGGATGGCCTTACTATCTACAACTTGTTTTTCTAGTTAAATCTCCTATCCTCCCCAAAAATTGTATGTACTAAATTTACAGTGACGTTCAGTTTGATGATCAAGATCGACAACAGTTGGTCCTATCAAGACCCAACATGTGTGAGGTATTTCCTTGGTGGGAATCGGAATTTGTCATACAATGAAGCTTGCTTTAAGAGGAATGTGAATCACCATTAGAAATTGCCTGGATGGATGACCCACTACTGAAAAGTGACTAAGGACTCCAAGAATGTACGCAATATCAAATCTCAGAGTTTGCAACAAACAATAGTTTAGCAACTACAGATCGATATCTTGTAGAATCAGTAAGTTGAGGTTTATCAATAGGCTTGGTCAAATCATTGTTTGCTACAAACAGATATTTCATATATTCTTGGGGTTCTTAGTCGCTTCTTTCATAGGGCCAGACAGATCAAAGACACCAATTTGACCAAAACAAGCATGAACAGTGAAGCAACATACAATTAGTGGTATCGCAAAAGATAACACGATTCGATCCAAGTGTAACCATCAAATGAGAACATTTACGAAGAATTAGCAAGTAGGATCCTTTTGAAGGAACATAGGAAAGTCTGATGACAGTTATAAAACGTATTCATCAAATAATTTGTTTCCGAAATGACTGGTTGCTTTTAAAATCAATACTTTTAGCAAGAATCAATCAGACCCCTAATATAAAAGGTGAAAATTGAGCTAAACCCTATTATAGGGACCAGTAGTTCCACAAAGCGGCTACTCTAAGATCAACGATCTAGAGTATATCCGTGTAAGAACAGGGGACTTTTGGAGGGAACTTCGATGAAGGATTGTATTTCTAAAAAGTTGTTTCTATATACATGTAGAACCTATGTTTTCTTCTATTTGATTTGCAACAATCGAATATGGGGTGGTATTATGTATTATTCCATTATTTTGTTGGAAGCGACTCCTTTCATACGAGGTCCCTAGCATGCTAACCGAGGAGTGAATAGTTCTATATACAATCAATCACAAATCTGAGACAGATTTTTGGTGTGGATCCTAGGAATTATTCATTGGATACTTCAGATTGTGATGCAGCTTGTTTTGCTAAT
Source organism: Hemisphaericaspora haegerdaliae (assembly GCA_001655755.1). Lineage (NCBI taxonomy): Eukaryota > Fungi > Ascomycota > Pichiomycetes > Serinales > Debaryomycetaceae > Hemisphaericaspora > Hemisphaericaspora haegerdaliae. The sequence goes on from LQHL01001869.1 coordinate 36,578, forward strand.
TCATTCTGTTTTTGTTCTTCTTCTTCCTTAGCCTTTCTCATTCTTTCTATAGCTTCAGGTTTATAGTTCAAAGTTCTAGTTTCAAGAACTGTCATTTTAAGACCAATCTTTTCTCTCTTTCTTCTTTCAACTTCTTCTGGTGGGAATGGTTCAAATTTGATAAATTCAAAGTCCTTGCCCGCTTCTTTCATGAGCCATCCACCAATGGCCAATGCACCAAGATATACGAAAAATCTCTGAACCGGTGGTGGTCCTGAAGGTTTAGGTGGCATTTTGCGTGTGTTTCAGTGTACTTTAAAAGTTCAGTAACTACCTTAGAACCCCAAATTCAAACAATCTCAATCCATTCATTCCAATGGGTAAATTAATTTTCAGAAATGGCTAAAGAAAAAAAATGTGGTAGCACCCACTCCCCTATCTTTTGCTCTCACACGACTTAATCTTTCTCTATTAAATTGGGAAAAGAAATTTTGTTGGAAAGAGTTTTTTTTGTATTCTTAAAAAACTTTGATATTCAATAACCCACACTTCATTGTTTGGATAAACTGATAGAAACCTGTTGTAGTAGTAGTAATAGAAGAAATGGCTGCCCTTCCCAAAAGAATCATTAAAGAAACCGAACGTCTTGTGAGTGATCCAGTACCTGGAATCACTGCTATTCCATCCGAAGAAAATCTTAGATATTTTGAAGTTACCATAGATGGACCAAATCAATCTCCATATGCTGATGGTATTTTCCATTTAGAGTTATATTTACCTGATGATTATCCTATGTGTGCACCTAAAGTGAGATTTTTAACTAAGATTTATCATCCAAATATTGATAAGTTAGGAAGAATTTGTTTGGATGTGTTGAAAGATAATTGGTCTCCAGCATTACAAATCAGAACGATATTGTTGAGTATTCAGGCTTTATTGGGTGCTCCTAATCCAGATGATCCTTTGGCAAACGATGTGGCTGATGATTGGAAGAAAGATGAACAGAAGGCTATTGAGGTTGCTAAACAATGGACAGCACAATACGCTACAAAGAAAGAATCGACAACTTAGAAATGTAGATAGATATACTGGGGCATTTCATTTCATTTCATGAATTTTGCGGCATTGCGGTAGGTTTGTTATGTTGGGGGTGGGAGAGGGGGAGGAGATTTTTTGAAGAGATGATTGGGAATAGATTTAGAAAGGTACAGGATTATTGGGAATGCGGGCTGAATGTTGTGGGGGGCTGTGCTGGACGTTTGACATATTGGTTGCGTATTTCAAAGTACGATGAGCGGTTTTGGCAAAATAATTCCTTCCTTCTGTTAATCTATTGGAGCGCAGTGTCTTTTCATTCACTCTGGGTACCGGGTAAGGGGGTACGGGGAGGCCAGCGTCTCAAGATTTGAAGTGTTCTTATCATGAAGTTAGTGGAGCAGTTAAGGCTAGAGGAAAATCTGGAGCAACCAAACAAAAATTTGTAACACATCCCAATAATCCTTTATCTGAAGTATATTTGATTACGGAATATTTTCACTCATTTCTTTCTTGCTGCATACTATGATTGTGAGTTGATGAGAGAAGGATGTATGTATATATATGTATGTGTGTGTTTTTGGTGTAGTATGTTCCAAAAAAGGATTTACGATAATAGAAGTATACCAGTTATTGATAGCATGTAGAATGCCCTTGCACTTGCACTTGTTAAATAGATCCCCGTTTTTTTGAGAAATTTTTTGTTTGAGTATTTTGATTGTTCTTATCTCTGGTGCTAACTGATCTCGGTATTAAAAAGTATTTGAGGTTTTGCGTCATTTTTTCTCCAATACTAAAAAGATTTGGCAGTTAAAAAAATTATTGGGATGGCTACACGGCTTTCCAGATATATCGGCTTTGAGAGTTTTATAAATCACACAAATCAAGCCGATCTCATCAGATATCTATATTGACCAGAGCAAAAAATAGTACTAATGGATGTTTATATGATCTTGTGTAGACTTTAATATTGTAAGTTTATGCCCCTGCATGTGTAAATTTCGTTAAAATGTAGTTAATCGCGTCTCGAAATTTCTCGTCAATTAGATGACACGGGGGGGAACATTCAGGCAAAAGGCATAATTTTGCATGAGAGAAGGAAAAGGAACGATTTTTTTGGGATGTGGGGGGAGAGATTTACGAAATAAATTGAAGATACAACGTAGTATTTTCCAAACTTTAAGTATAAAGCAAAAAGACTGCAATTGGTCTGTAATTGATGGGCCATCAGGGAACGGATATACCATTTTTTCAGCAAATCGGACGTTGCATTTTTTTTTCATCAACAACCACGAAAGCGGAATTAAAGAGAAAAAAAGGGAGATCGAAAGAAGGAAGTTTCGCCCGAAATGATCTCAGATAGAAATTATTGATAACGGAATATGTGCATCTAGTGTAGTATCACATAGCCACGATCACTATGTATGTATGTGGGGAGGGGGTCCTTTCTCTGGCCATCAGCCGAATACCCCAGCCATATGCAAAAAGAAACTTTCTACAACCATCGATAATTAATAAGCAAATGGTTATGTGTTAGGGTGTGCGTTGTCTAATTCAATTTTATATCCGATGTTTCCATTTCTAAACAATAACGGGAAAACTTTAAGCCACCCAAAAAAAGACAGTCAGACAGACAGACAAAGGCAGACAGAGAGAGTAGCAGGAAAAAAATAATAAAATTTTGTATGGTAACAATTTTTAATTTTTAACTACGACAGTCATTAAACACTCCTTCCACGTCTCTTTTTTTTTTTCTTTTACCATTTTTAATCATTTGCTGTTCCTCTCTGTTTTTGAAACCTTCGTTTCAATTCTCCCTATCCACTTCCTACCTTTCCATCTACGACCTTCCCACCTCCTGCTAAAAGGTACGGATTACCAATTCAACTTATTAAAAAGAAAGAGATCAAGGAGATTTTAAATTTTAGTTTTTTTTATTTTTTTTTTCAGAGAATTCAACTTACGTAATTCATATTTGGGAATAGGCAACCTTCAATTGATGGTGAATTAGTTCACAACAATTACTCCTTGCTACAGATATTACTTGCTATAGAGACAAAGATTCATCCTTTATAATGTCTAATGAAGATTTGAATAACCCGAAGAGTCCGTTTAATGGGCCTGATGAAGAATTCAATGACAATTCATCATCTTCAGAATCAATTCTACAATCGCCCACGGTGGAACAATTTCAATCCCATCACATAAAATTACCAACTGGCGAAGGTACCCACAACAACAGTAACAACCAACACAGTCAACACCATCAACACAATTACAATACCAATCATACTATAGACGATGTATTTTCTGATGAAGATGAGTATGATGATTCAATACCTCCGACTCCGCGTATAGATAAAACTACCAGATTTAACAATTCTACATCTACATCTACAGATCGAAAACCTTCAATAAGATTTAAAACAACTGACACCACCACTATCAACACAATAACACCACCATCTACCGCTACTGATTCTACACAGCTGGCAACAACAAAGGAAAGAACATTGTCCCCATTCTTAGATCAGAACAATGCTACATTCGATGGTTTACTCTTTCAGAAACCACAGTCACCATTTGTGCAAGAAACATTTGAAAAACAACAAGATGAAACTGAAAATGTCGATGAAGCAGATCATTTTGATGATGATGATGACTCTACACCAACCACAACAAAAAGATTGAGATGGGGTACTACTCGTAACAAACATGGAAGACCTAAGAAGGAAAATGTCAGTCGATCATTGACTTTTAGGCGAATATTGGATCCCCATAATAAGAGAAAACTTGGAAATTCATTAAGATTGAATTCATTCAGAAAACCAAATACTCATTCAGTTGATTTCCCGGAAAGACATCATCATGAAGAATCAGACACTGAAGAAACAACTACCGCCTCTCCAGACCTTGAAGCAGAGGATGCTAGAAATAAACGTGATCAAAAGAGAACAATTGTATTTAATAGAGACTTACCTCCAGAATTTGTAGATCCAGAAACTGGCAAACCTGATACTGATTATCCCAGAAATAAAATTAGAACTACCAAGTATACACCATTATCATTCTTACCTAAAAATATTTGGAATCAATTCTATCATAATATTGCCAATGTATATTTCCTTTTCTTGATCATTTTAGGTGCATTCCAGATATTCGGGGTTCCATCCCCGGTATTAGCTGCAGTTCCATTAATTGTCATTGTCATTATAACGGCTTTCAAGGACGCCATAGAAGATTCAAGAAGAACAGTCACCGATTTAGAAGTAAACAATCAATATACTCACATTTTATCCCAAATTGATCACAATAGTACCTATCAATACATCAATAGTAATGTTAATGATGAAAAAGTGTCTAATTGGAGAAAATTCAAGAAGTTAAACACAAGATTATTGGTTAGATTTTGGGGAGCATCAAAACGTACCTTGACCAAAGAAGGTAGAGCTCAAAAGATCAGAGAAAGATACAATCGTGAAAACGGTATATCAGATGAACCAGGAAGGAAATCATTTGAAAGTGACATTGGAACTCCTTCTCCTCGAGCTTCGATTGATGAAAATCCATTTAGTGATGTCTTGAGAAAATCATTCCAACAAAATCGTCGTGAATCAAATATGTATCATCGTCGTCAAAATAAAACTCTTAAATTTGTCAGAAAATATTGGAAAGATGTTAAAGTTGGTGATGTGTTACGTATTTATAATAATGATGAAATCCCAGCAGATTTGGTCATTTTAGCAACCAGTGATGAAGATAATTGTTGTTATGTTGAAACGAAGAATCTTGATGGTGAAACCAACTTGAAAGTTAAACAAGCCATGAAATATTCTTCAGTTGAACAAAAGATTAGTCGTGCCGATGATTTGATGTCACATTCTTTCCAAATAGAATCGGAGGGTCCACATGCAAATTTATATACTTATCAAGGTAATTTGAAATATTCAAATGAAAAAACTGTTGAAGATTCACAAGAAGCAATTACTATTAACAATTTACTTTTACGTGGATGTTCATTAAGAAATACCAAGTGGGTCATTGGTGTTGTGGCATTTACTGGTAATGATACCAAGATTATGCTTAATGCAGGTGTTACCCCTACCAAACAATCAAGAATCTCCAGGGAATTAAATTATTATGTTATCCTCAACTTCATACTTTTATTTGTTATCTGTTTTATTTCGGGTTTAGTCAACGGGATATATTATAGAAAAACCGGTACATCACGAGATTACTTTGAGTTTGGTACTGTGGCTTCAACTCCTGCCTTGAATGGATTTGTGGGGTTTTTCGTTTCCTTGATTTTATATCAATCATTAGTTCCAATTTCCCTTTATATTACTATTGAAATCATCAAAACTGCTCAAGCATTCTTCATTTATTCTGATGTTGGAATGTATTATCCGAAATTAGATTTCCCATGTACACCAAAATCATGGTCAATTTCTGATGATTTAGGACAAATTGAATATATCTTTAGTGACAAAACCGGTACTTTGACTCAAAACTTGATGGAATTTAAGAAATGTACAATCAATGGTGTGTCATATGGACGTGCATATACTGAAGCCCTTGCTGGATTAAGAAAACGATTAGGTGTTGATGTAGATTCTGAATCGGCTCATGAAAAGGAATTGATTCGGAAAGACAAGGAAAAAATGGTTGATAAATTACATGAAATCACCAAGAATAGAACATATGATGATGAAATTACCTTTGTATCTTCTGAATACCTTGATGATTTAACTGGTTCAAAAGGAGCTGAACAACGTGCATGTAATGAACATTTCATGTTAGCTTTAGCACTTTGTCATTCAGTCATTACTGAACAAGATCCCAAAAATCCCCGGAAGTTGTTATTAAAGGCGCAATCACCCGATGAAGCTGCCTTGGTAGGTACTGCCCGTTCATTGGGGTTCACCTTCAAAGGAAATACCAAGAAAGGATTATTGGTTGATGTCCATGGAGTTACCAAAGAATATCAAGTTTTAAACACGTTAGAATTTAATTCCACTAGAAAGAGAATGAGTTCAATTATTAAAATTCCAAACACTACTCCAAATGAACAACCAAAGGCACTTTTGATCTGTAAAGGTGCTGATTCAATTATTTATTCAAGATTAAGTAAAACTGCCAATGATCCAAATTTATTAGAAACAACTTCAAAACATTTAGAACAATATGCTACTGAGGGTTTGCGTACGCTTTGTATTGCCATTCGTGAATTAAGTTGGGATCAATATACTGCCTGGAATAAACGTCATCAAATTGCCGCATCATCATTAGATGATCGTGAAGGGGAAATGGAAGCTGTTGCTGATTCAATCGAACGTGAATTAACCTTGTTGGGAGGTACTGCTATTGAAGATAGATTACAAGATGGAGTTCCTGATGCCATTTCCATTTTGGCAGAAGCGGGAATTAAATTATGGGTGTTGACAGGTGATAAAGTTGAGACAGCAATTAATATTGGGTTTTCTTGTAATTTATTAGGTAATGAAATGGAATTATTAGTCTTGAAGACGGGGTATAATGAAGATGATTTGGAACAATCAGGGGTTAAGTTTGCTCATGGTGCAAGTGAACATCAAATTATTGATACTATGTTGGAACATTATTTAAGGAAGCATTTCAACATGGTTGGATCTTTTGAGGAACAAGAAGCTGCCGCTTTGGATCATAGTCCTCCTGATGAGAGATTTGGGGTTGTCATTGATGGTGATGCGTTAAAGATTGCATTATTGGATCCAGATACCAAGAGGAAATTCTTATTGTTGTGTAAAAATTGTCGTGCTGTTTTATGTTGTCGTGTTTCACCGGCTCAAAAGGCAGCAGTAGTTAAATTAGTGAAGGACACATTGGATGTTATGACTTTGGCAATTGGTGATGGTTCAAATGATGTTGCTATGATTCAAGCTGCTGATGTCGGTGTGGGGATTGCTGGTGAAGAAGGTAGACAAGCAGTTATGTCTTCTGATTATGCTATTGGTCAATTCAGATTTTTAGCCAAGTTATTATTAACTCATGGTCGTTGGTCATATAAACGATTTAGTGAAATGATTCCAAGTTTCTTTTATAAAAATATTATTTTCAACATTGCATTATTCTGGTATGGTATTTATAATGATTTTGATGGAACATATTTATTTGAATTCACTTACTTGATGTTTTATAATTTAGCATTTACTTCCTTACCAGTCATATTCTTGGGTATTTTTGATCAAGATGTTGAAGCTAAGGTATCATTGTTAGTTCCACAAATTTATCGTAGTGGTATTTTAAGATCAGAATTCACCCAACTGAAGTTTTGGTGGTATTGTGTTGATGGTATTTATCAATCAGCAATTTCATTCTTTTTCCCATATTTGATGTTTCTAGTTGCATTTCCTAATGAAAATGGTAAACCTTTTGATCATAGATTTTGGATGGGTATTGTTGTCACGGCTATTGCATGTATTTCATGCAATCTTTATATCTTATTCCATCAATTCAGATGGGATTGGATTAGTACTTTAATTGTTGGTATTTCAATTTTGATTATTTTCATTTGGACTGGGTTGTGGACAGTTACTACATATAGTGGAGAATTCTATAAGGCTGCACCACAAGTATTTGGCACCGTTTCATTCTGGGCATGTATGTTTGTTGGTATTTTGTGTTGTTTGATTCCTCGGTTCTTTTATGATTTTGTACAAAAGATCTTTTGGCCCAAGGATATTGATGTTATTAGAGAATGTGTTGAAAGAGGTGATTTTGATGCATATCCCTTTGAATATGATCCAACTGATCCAGATAGAGTTAAGATCAGTGCATATAGCAACCAAGTCATTAGTCGCATGAGTATGAGTTCGTACAGAGGTAATAATGGTAAATCCGCCACCACCACCACCAAGCATCGTAAGGAAAATTTCAGTAATCTGACCAATAATTCAAGTGATGAAAGAAACATGAGTGAATGTGAATTGCCCTATATGTCTCCACCAACTCCTCCACCAGGAGAGGAAGAAATGAATTCAGCCACGAAAAGAAAGAACATGATCTTTAAGATGTTTAAGCAAGGAAGTGAAAGTACCAGTAATTCAAGTATTGGAGATCATAATGAATCATATTCAAATAGTGTTTTCACTGAAGAAATTCAAATGCAAGATTTTTCAGACAATCAACGAAGAGTTGCTAGAATAAGTGAAGAGACAAGAAGAGCATCTATCCAGCATAACAACATGGCTTGAGTCATCCGTTTTCATTGTATTGTATTTTTAACGTTATGTATTTTATAGACTTTATTTTTTTTGTATTTTGTATTTTATATTTTAGTTTGTTGAAAGAGATTAAGAGTTTATTATGGAAATTCTTATTGATTTGCAATTCAATTTCCAATTTTGCAGCAGTGTCGTATTCCATTTAATGTCGTGTGGGATTTATGTCGCCCAACTTCTCTCGGCCTCAACCGGTTGAGCATTTAAGGAAACGAACATTTTCTCAACCAAAAAAAAAACGCTCAAAGCAAAAAAGATTACCGGGGCAACAGAAATAAAATATTTTGTTGCTTTTTTTAAAAATTAATTTAATTGTTAACTTCTACTAATACTGGGCGACACGTACCTTTGTCACACTAATAGAGCAAAAATAATTCATCGTATTCGTTCACTATCGGAAAAACCACCCTTCAAAAATCCATCCCGCCCCCAAATGGAAATATGAAATGTGTGACATTTCCCCTGAAATGAAATGGTAGGATGATCTCTACTCCGATGTGGTATGTATGGGGTTTTTCTTGTCAAAAAGTGCAATGCATCCTAAATAAGACAAATGAAAAAAAAAATACTGATAAAAAGTTAATTCTCCCAAACGGGGACACTTTTCCACAAGAAGAAATACAGATTAGTGAGAAAGTCCATCTTGGCCTAATCTAGAATAGCTGAGCTTAACTAATAGTTATAGATCATCACATTGGAGATCGATTTGCATATGTTTTAATGTGTCTTTGACAGAAGTATATGTGTGATTGCTATTTATTGTTGCAATTTTTTTTCAATTTTGGGGTATCTTTTCACAACGCCAAAAAAAAAATGAATTTAGTGATTTGTATACACATAACTTGGAAATAATGAGCCCTCGGAATTCAAAGAATTGACTTCTCTTGGATGCATTCAGTGTCCACACACCAGATGACCAGTACAAAAGGGGGATAGGAGTAACATCATATACGATATAGGAGCAAAGATGCATAACTTTGACATGATTTCTATTCAATACTGAATAGCAAGACTAAAATACTCTTGCAAAGGTAGTCACATTTCCACCATGATGACTTCCAAATCGGTTTAAATATAGTTACCCGCCAATCTCTATTTTTTTGACTGTCTGAAAATTTCGACAAATCAAATTCGTGCATTTCAATTTTGTGTCAGGCAGAATAAGTAAAATACGTTTTAAAAATGTCCGATTATGGCCGTTGTACATCCATACTACAATATATAAGACCCCATTGCGCGAAATTTCTTTTTGAACTAAACCGACTATCAAAAATAATAAACTAAATAAAAAAAAAAAAAATTTTTTTCATTATTTTCATCGACACAAATAAATTTTTCA
>LQHL01001869.1:46209-64463 GCA_001655755.1 Hemisphaericaspora haegerdaliae
CTTATATAAATATACTTTGAAATTTCCCAACTGGAAAAGTTTTTTATAAAATTTGATTTCTCTTCTTTTTCTTCTTCTTTTCTCTTTAAGTTCGTAAGACCTCATATTTATTCCTTAAAAAAAAACCAATAACAATGGATAATCAATTCTTAGTCGATTTCATGATGGGTGGTGTTTCCGCCGCCGTCTCCAAGACCGCTGCTGCTCCAATTGAAAGAGTTAAGTTGTTAATTCAAAACCAAGATGAAATGATCAAGCAAGGTAGATTATCAAAGAGATACGGTGGTATTGTTGAATGTTTCAAGAGAACCGCTGCTGAAGAAGGTATCGTTGCTTTCTGGAGAGGTAACACTGCCAATGTTATCAGATACTTCCCAACCCAAGCTTTAAACTTTGCTTTCAAGGATAAATTCAAGGCTATGTTTGGTTTCAAGAAGTCTGAAGGTTACTGGCCATGGTTTGCTGGTAACTTAGCTTCTGGTGGTTTAGCCGGGGCTACTTCTTTAGCTTTTGTCTACTCTTTAGATTACGCCAGAACTAGATTAGCTAACGATGCTAAGTCTAACAAGGGTGACGGTAAGAGAGAATTTAACGGTTTAATTGATGTTTACAAGAAGACCTTAAAGTCTGATGGTATTGCTGGTTTATACAGAGGTTTCGGTCCATCTGTTATTGGTATTATTGTTTACAGAGGTTTATACTTCGGTTTATATGATTCTTTAAAGCCTGTTGTTTTAGTTGGTCCATTAGAAGGTTCTTTCTTAGCTTCTTTCTTATTAGGTTGGACTGTTACTACTGGTGCTTCTACCGCTTCTTACCCATTAGATACCGTTAGAAGAAGAATGATGATGACTTCTGGTCAAAAGGTTAAGTATGATGGTGCTTTCGACTGTTTCAAGAAGGTTGTTGCTGCTGAAGGTGTTGCTTCCTTATTCAAGGGTTGTGGTGCTAACATCTTAAGAGGTGTTGCCGGTGCCGGTGTTATCTCCTTGTACGATCAATTACAAGTTATCATGTTCGGTAAGAAATTCAAGTAAACTATTTAATTGGAGTTGAAAGATTTTGTTAGAGATAGATTTTTGTTTCTTTATAATTCTTTATTCTTTATTTCATTGTTTACTTCTTGAATATCTTATAGTTTGTATATAATTAGGATATATATTTATTTACAAATAAAACATTATACTTGCATATAAAAATGGTTATACTCTATTCGTATCCTTAGTCTTATATCTAGTTTCTTACTTGTTGAACAAACTCCTCTTGTGGGCATTTCAATTTTTCAAAAATTATCAAAAAAAAATTTTTTTTTTTTGATTTTGTACAACAAACGTTTCCAAGAAATTTTCTTTTATTGAGCATTTTTAATCATCCCGGTGAGTTTCGGGACATTTTCATTGGCTGATGGTTATATGCAGGTAAGTATCCTTTTGAATTTTTGTATTTGCAGCCAAATACACCAGGATATTTCTCGTGTAAGTATAGTAAAGTACCCACAACGGACATATTAGTACACGATGAAAAATAATATGGTTTATTGTTAGCTGATCTGGTTGATTGTTGAATGAAACTGATTTCATGATGAGATTTCATAAATGGGGGTACCCTGTCCAGTAGCTTATAAAATGTACACTGCTATTTTGCAACATGTTTTTCTCGAGAAATTCTGATTGACAAAAATTGACAATAAATTGCGAAATATATGCAAAAAACAGTATAACTACAATACAAAACATTCAATAACAATTGTCATGATAAGAAATATAACATATATTTAAAAGACTATAAGCAATATCAAAAAAAGGGTACACTTCCACAAAGCTTTCGACCACCTAAAAATTGAAAAGTCAGGATTAAAAACAACAAAATCCCAACCCTTTAAAAAAACGCTCGAAAACAATGTGTGGGTTGAAATATACCCTCCCTTATAATTTTAAACTCTTTCAAAGTTCAAATATAATAAATTATATTCATTCTTCAAATCATATAATGCTCTTTCTTGTTTCTTATATCCCAATTCTCTCAACACCAAATCACTGTTTTTCAACATGGCAAAATTTGATTCATCTTCAAATTCATTAATCAAAGTCATGGAGAATTTACGTGGTTGAAAGATTTTCAAAATACGAGTAACAACCGTCATGATATCCACGGGAGAAACATCTGAAAATGGATAATTGGTCTCAAAAGAGGCATAACTCCATCCAGACTCCGGCGTGATGTGTAAGGTGTAATAATAACCTCCAGGAACGTTTGAACAGATGGAATTGGATGAAAACCCACAAGGAGTAAATGAAAATGCATCATGAGTAAATTCATAATTGGTAACAGCAGTCTTGACATTTTCACCAGAAACAACTGGATCAATTAATGAATCATCAGTATCGGTTTCATGATCAGAATTATCCGATAAGGATGGTGATGGTAAATGAGTAGTAGACATTCTTCTTGAAGGTTCAAAAATGGCATCTAAACCAGATTCAGTCATTGTTTCCAAACCAACATCATGACCTAAATCACTTTCATCAACACCTGATTTGATCAAAGATTCAACACCTGGTTTTCTTGAAGTTTGGAATTTATTGGCCATTTCTACATCTAATTCAGTCATCAAAATTTCAAAAGTTTGATCTTGTTCATTATGGAAATGACGACATTTTTCAATACAAGCTTCTTCACCACCAACAAATAAATACCAATGATCATCACTATCAAAGTTACCTACAACATACGACTTGCCATGATTGAAATGTTCCTTTAACAATGAGACTTCACTTTTCCAATCTCTATGAACATGGATTTGTTTATCTGGGAACATAAAAGATCTTCTTGAATAGAAAATCTTATAAATTTCCTTACTAACGATATCAATGGATAATTTCTCACGAACAGTTTGAAATAATTGTTCCAAACAAGCCAAAGTAGTGGTTGTACCACAAGTTTTAAGAATTACTTTATGAGCAAACACAAATAATGAACTTTCACTTAATAAATAAGCATCCATATACTTGGAAGATTTCATAGATAAGACTTTACAATTGACCAAATCTAATAATTTAATCCAAGATTCCAATGGAATACTTCTAAGACCATCATGGGGAATATTTTGCGGCAATTGAGATTCACTTGACCAGAACCAAATTTCAAGTAATTTTTCTGGACCTTCAAATGCAAAAGTTGAATCTAAATTAGCAGATAATTCATGATCGATATATGTATCTTGATAATAAGCTGGAGCTACCATAGTTTGATATAAAATGAGTTGAAAATGTTTTTCCTTTTTTTAAATAATGAATTTTTTTATAACTTTTTTAGTGTGTTTTTTCTTTTTTAAAAAGCTTTATGTGATATATAGCTTTCAATGTTTTTAGTTTGTTGTTTTGGGTTTTTAAGGTGGAATGGAACTTGCTCTTGTAAAAGGGGTTTGTTCTAAAATTAATAATGCAATTGAAACGAAGAGAGAAGTAGCAAGAAACGTTCCAAAGTTTTATTAATTAGTGGAGGAGGGGGGTGACGTGGTTGAAAATGATAGGTGTTGAGTAATGTCTTTCCGTTTTTTTGTAAATAGTAGTTTGGTTTGATATATATATCTGGTCGATGTCAGCAACTAATTAACGAGCTAAGTGTTGATACTATTGATCTGAAAGTCACGATAGGCTTTTGTTTTTTTGTTGAAAATAGTGTATAAGTATGAAACTAGGTCTAGGGGTTTAATCTAACTGTTTCAACTGGGAAAATGGGGGGATTTTTGGGTTATCCTGGTTCAATTAATCTATTAATGGTATGAATATACAGTCGTGGCTCTTTCTTACGCATAAAATGCTTAATTGGACAAGACAAGGAAATTAATAGGGTTAATCAACGTAATAAGCCTCTGAGCCTTTGATTGATACTGTTTGTTTTTGAAAATCTATAGATCTCTTTTAATAAATGGGAATCAAAAGGGAAATATAGATTTGAAGGTTTGTGAAAAAAAAAGTGGTAAGATTTTTCTCTTCTTCAGTGAAAATGTAACAAAGATGAAGTAGTGTTTAAAGCAAGTGAATTAGTTTTCAATTAGTTAGAAAGATGAGTATCTGTCTAAGTTTTAGCAATCTCTTTGTAGAAAGTTGTAGTGAACTCTGCTTGTGTTGTAAAGAGAATTAACAATTGCTATTTGAAGAGATTTACAAGTGAAAAATTTATATATTATTCCAAAGTGAAAAATTTCGTTTCTATTGTTTGAGAGTGAATACAATTACAGTGAGCGAAGAAAGAATTAGAGAAGGAAAAATTTTATTGTTCCTGCATACATCCCCTACTTTTGATCCCTGGGGGGCTTATACTTTTTTCTCTCTCTCTCTCTCATCTCTGACTCGCCTAGTCCATCCCCACACAACACACTCTGTATGTGGCAATTTTCTTCTTGTTTCGTTCCAGAGTCATATGATTTAGAATTATAATTATTTAATAACACAAATTTACACAAAAGTATTGTAACCTACCCTGATTATGAGGCGAAGCGAGGGGAAGGAGGGATGAAACCCTAAACTCCCACATACCACATTTACAACTACACATCCAATCACACACACTCTTTGCAAAAATATTTACTATTCAAGAAGAAGATAAAACAAACAAATTATTCTATATGTATTTATATCTCTCAATACTACTACTAATAATTAAAACAAGCAATCAAAAAGATACAAACAAAAATCAAACACTTGAAACAATTTCACTAGCATTCTTCAATACTTCAACCATTCTTAAACATTCTTTTCTCTTTTGAACTGTCATTTCATTCTCCTTAACCAAATCAGCTAAATCAGGTGCACTATACATTTTTTCTAATAATTCCTTTTGAATTTCATCTTTTGATCTAACAATTAATTTCAACATAATTGCCTTTGGAACAATATCAGCAACTGTTCTTTTAACAATATTATAATATGAAGAAATCAATAACTTAATAACTTCAGTCTCCATAGTTTCTCTTTCTGTCATAGTACCAGTAGCTCTTAAAACTGGTGGTGGGGCTTCCATAGATTGTAATCTCTTTTTATTCTTGGATGAGAAAAATCCTCCAAAGAATCCATTACTATCTTCTTTATTCGCTTGTTGTTGTAATTGCTGCTGCTGCTGCTGCTGTTGCTGCTGCTGTTGTTGAGTTTGTGGCAATGGTTTACCAGTCTTTGGATCAACTTGAACTTGTGGTTTTGGATGGAATTTTTCTTCGACAATTGCCATAGCTTGAGACCCCTTTAATAAATCAGGATGAGCAGTATTAACATACGTTTCTTCAGAATTAATAATATCACTAACAAATTCATTAGTTGGAATCAATGCATCTCTTAAAAATTGTATAAATTGTTGTGACAATAATTCCTTTAATGCAGGATAACGATTATATATTGGTTGACTAATGATTTGTGATAAAATTCTCACCAATTCATCAAAAATTAAATTAATACATCTAATTGATGGGTCTTCCATTCTATGAATTTGTTGTTTAACCAAAACTTCAAAAGCTTGAGTACCAACAAATAATGACGGAGCAGACCCAGAAGTATTATGCATAATAGTTCTAATATCAGCATCTTTAATTTGATCAAATGGATCCAATGCATTAATACCATTCTTGAAAATTTCATGGAAAACAAAAGAAATACGTGCACCACCAGTTAATTCTTGAGAACTCAATTCTCGAGATTCACCATCTAATATACCAGTATAATCTTTAGTAAATTGAGTAATCATGTTCAAAGCAATAGATGCTGGCGATTCAGCCATTTCTGGACCTAAAAGACTTAATTCATGAGCATATTTCTTTAATGAATGTTCAATTCTCATTTTAATATCGGGTAAAGTACCTTTAATATGATGTAATAAAATACCATTCAATTTTTTAGCTAAATATGGCGTACCACAAAATTGAGCCTTAGCTCGATAAGAAGGATGATTTTCAAAAAATAATCTTTCATCTTTTAAAGCATCTCTAATGGTCTTTTTACTTTCAATATCCATTTGACCTCTATTTATTACTGGAACATAACCAAATCTTAATGGAATAACTCTACCTGCTAAAATATCAATAACATCAGTACCTTCATCCATTAAATCAACTTTAGTTAAAACACCAATAGTTCTAGCCCCCTCTGGATCAACTTCTCTTGCCAATTTTAACCCATCAGAATTAGCTAAATCAGTATTAGCTGCATTAACCGACAAAACAATTGCATTTGGTTTAGAAATAAATTTCA
Source organism: Hemisphaericaspora haegerdaliae (assembly GCA_001655755.1). Taxonomy (NCBI): domain Eukaryota; kingdom Fungi; phylum Ascomycota; class Pichiomycetes; order Serinales; family Debaryomycetaceae; genus Hemisphaericaspora; species Hemisphaericaspora haegerdaliae. Next base: position 52,452 of record LQHL01001869.1, read on the forward strand.
TAATCATATCTTTAATTTGTCTTTCAATATCTTTAGGTTGATCACCAACTGGAACTTTAGTTAAACCCGGTAAATCAACTAAAGTTAAAGTTAATACATGAGGTGAATAAATTCTTAAATTAATTGGAACAGGTGAAATACCCAAATTCTTACCAGTCTTAGCATCAGTTTCTCTAACAATCTCATTTCTAATCTCTTCAAAATTATAAAATTTCTTATTTGGTAAATGTAAAAATTCACCCCATTCATCAATATTATTTTCACTAGCTTCACCATTTTCTTTAGTTGAATTAATTTCAATCAATTCATCCTTTTGAGTCTTGGGAGTAGCCCTTCTATTAATCAATTGTAAAACTAATGGTCTTCTAGTAACAATACCAGTACCTCTTGGCAAGAAATCTCTACCAACAATATTTTCTAAAACTGAAGATTTACCACTTGATTGTGAACCAACAACTGTGATCTGGGGCAAATCAACTGGAGATGAAGAACCTCCACCTAATGGGGCCAAAGCATCTTGTAACTTATTAATAGTTGCGATTAACGTCTCATCCATCTTTGTCTATGTGATTGATTTAACACAGTCTTGAAAGTACACGTTATCTTTGTCAAGATTTTGTTTACAACCCTAACAACAAACGTATACACGAGAGATTTCCGGTTTCTTTTTTTTTTCGCCAGAGAGAGGCAAAGTCGGGTAACCTGGTTTAGTACCCCTTTACACGACTAACTAAACTATGCTACTGATATCACACACTACTTGTTTCAACCAGGGGCTGTGCTGTCCTGGGTTGAGAGAGAGAGTATCACGAGGTATCACAAACTATATCAAAATTAATTGAGAAAGTACCAGTTTGTCACAATAACTAATTAAATAACATAAACATTAAAACTTAAATCTGAATGTTTATTTAGAACGTTTTCTGTCATATCCCATGGCACACCAAAGATACCAGCATTGATCTTGGGCATATTAACAACATATTTTGCATTTTCTTCATTCTCCTCAATAGATAGTTTCTTAGACAATTGTTTCAATTGTATCGACAAATCAGAAAGTGCACTATCAGTATATTCAGTAATTTGTTCTGGGGATTGTGCAAAATCACTAGTGAACAAACAAGCAATATATATTTTGTTATTAGCATCGGCAGTAGCTGGGATAACCAATGATTTCCCCAATAGATTTGAATGGTTCATACAATAATTGGAATATTCAGTATTGGCCGTAGGGAATTTATGACGGAAAACAGCTGCAATACCTCCTCCCCAAACTCCACCGGTATTGCAAGCATGGGCTAATATAATTGCCTTACTGGTATCAATTGCCTTATGCGTGAATAGGTCACTTTTAATATATTTGATCATATTACTTAACTGAGTATATATATTCAACAAAGTGTATGATTTTATCTGAAACAGGAAGAAATGGTAGGGGGAGGGAGGAGAGGGAGAGGGATAATTTTTTATTGTACAAAATTCTCATTTATATGAAGATCCTTACATATTCCCCAGCTGAATTATGTTTAATTCCGTTGAAGAAGAACCCAGCTTCAGCACCACAACCAAACACTCTTTCATACACTTGCTCTTGTTGATCTTCACCAGAGTTATAGTTCTTTTCTTCATATGTACTTTGTAAAGTAATTGAGTTTTCATAATTCTGAAGATCATCATTCTTGACGGTAAATCTATCTTCAGGAGTAACCATAAAGAATTGAATAGTGCTTCCTACAACAAGTTTAGCTTCTGGCGATAACACTATAGTATTGGCCTTTGCACCCCAACCTCCACCTCCTGCAGTTACTTTAAACCTTTCAATTGCGTTTGATTTTGGCTTCTGAATCTTGACATAGACTTCAGTGTCTTTCGATCCAATTGACATGAGACGATCGTTCTTTTCTAAGTAATGTGCAGCTGGGTTATTATCTACCGTCTTTAGCAAATTTCCTATACATTTGGTGATTTTAAACTTCCCTTCCTCTTCTGGATATAACGGGGTCCAATTATCTTCAATACTAGCACTGGCATTCTCGGATATGACTCCATTAGGTAAACTAAGTTCCAATTCACATAAATGTTGTCCTGAATTACCAGCTACATCTTCTAAATGCTTAGGCTGGAAATAATATAACGTCAATATCGATCCAGTTGAAAATACAGTATTTGCAAGTTTTATATCAACATTCATAACTTGATTTAGATGAATTTTTAAATTTGATTCGATATTTTTCCAATTCTTTCTAGCAGTGACGGCATGAACACCATCACTTTCTCTAGGTGGAGCATTAACGTCATCTCTTGCATCCAAAGTTATGCAAGACTTTATATCCATATGTTTGTCCATCCACATTTCTGATACTCCATTTCGTTGAGAATTCGGAACAACACTATCCACACCAGCAATGACTAATTGTAAATTATTCTTCTGGTATAAATCAATAGAATCCTGAATGACTTTGGGCAAGTTATTAGGCGTGGAGAGCACTAACACTGATTTGGGGTTTAAATGGTTTGGGATATCAAGTTTGAAATGTGTTGATGGGTTTATAGTTGTACGAATACAAAATTGAAAATGTAGCCTACTTGAATGAAACAATCTCTTTGTAAGCAATTGAATTGTCATCGTTATATATCTCTATTTACAGATAAGGAGTAATACACACAAAACTAATGGTTAATTGGAATTGTCTATAAAAAAATTGTTTGAGTGGGAATTGGATCTCTTCGCAAATCTAGATTTTATTTTTCAACTTCTTCAATAGTTCTTTTCTTTGTAGAATTGTGTTGTTCTTGGGAATTTTCTGGTTCACCAACGAGATTCTTTTCCTTTTCAAACAATGGAGCGAGATCATTAGTAATCTGCTTAAATTCTTGTTCTAATACAATATTTTCACCTTTGCTATAAAAAACTTTCTTAAGAACTGGACCCCAAATTCTTTCATCCCGAGAGAAATCTTCAATTCGGAATACATTCTTACCTAATTCCCATTCTGATTGTTTGGATCTGATCAATTCTACCATATATGCGGAAGATTCCATTGCACGGCCTATATCACTGATCAAACTTCTAATATATGTTCCTGACGAGACATCAGCAGTGAAGTGAATCAAGGGAAGTTTCTCAGGTAAAGTTTCATCATCTTTTAATATTCTAGGTTTGCCAACCTCCTTGGGAAGACCTTCTTCTTTTTCTGCCCTCTCAAGATATTGAGATGAAAAGTATAAGGGGGAATCATTTAATGTTGGATTGTTGGCTAATCCATGTTCCTTAGGTATTCCATTTTCATCTAATTCACTGACTAATTTTTTGAATTCATGTTCGGTAGTTAATGAATCTTCTTCAAATACATTAATTGAATGTACAGTTACATCTCTGACTTTGATTTCTTTGGGTAATGGTAATCCTTGACGTGCATATTCATAAAGCGGTTTCCCATTGACTTTTAATGCTGAAAAAATCGGAGGAGTTTGTTTAATATCTCCTACAAACATTTCAGCAGCATTTTTAACCATATCTTTAGTTATATGATCAACTTCATTCTGAGTTATAATTTCACCTTCCGAATCCCCAGTAGTGGTAGAGATCCCTAAAAGAGCCTTTGCTTCATACATCTTTCTACATTCTCCCAAGTAATACTGTAATTTCTTCGTACCCGACCCGACTCCAATCACTAATACTCCACTGGCCAATGGATCCAAAGTACCTCCATGTCCTACTTTAACTCGCAACTTATTGGCCTTCTTTTGTGCTCGTTCGCTACTCCACGATCTATCCCTCAGTAAATCAGCAAAAACTTTTCCCTTAGCAGCATCCAAATCACGTTTGAATACTTCGGAATCGGTGAAAATTGTTTGGATTTCCGAGATGAATTTAGTGGATGAGATACCCGAAGGCTTATGAATTGCAAATACACCATTCATTCCTCTTGGTCTGAATCTGAACATGTACTTTATTGACCCCTTATGTGGATTGATAATTCTTTTTCCTTCACGAATTACCCATCGCAGATTTTTCCTTTTTATTTTTTCCTGCCAAACTGGCGATATGGATGAATAGAGATGGGACAGATCTTTCTACAAAGCGACAAAGCTATTTATGAATTCTATTAAATCAGGAGTCTATATGAAAATTACGCTATTGGTTTTGGTATTTGAATGTCAAGCTAAAAATTTTTGTTAGTAAATATTTGTAATAATGTCTGATATTCTTCTTACATACCGATAAATATCCTGATAATCTTGGAGAAATGATCTTGAGATCTAATTCCAGATCTTCGAACTTCTTATTCATACTGATTATATAACCTTCTAATTCTTCTAATCGCCTCTTTGTAAATGATTTTACTCCGATTAAGTTTGAGATTTGCGAAAACAATCCTCCGGTGATCATTTCTATTATATTTTCAAACATTGTAGTAGTTTCAAATGGATTAAATGCTCGAAATAAATATTCATTGACTGTTTGAACTATTTCTTTAAATTTTTCATGTTTTAATAAGCTTTCAAGTACATATATTTTCGAAGAAACGCCAAAATGGTTATTATCATATGTTCCAGTAGCCACATTTGATTTCATCTGTTCATGTATAGCACCTGGTTCCTCCCCAGGGAAATACTCGGAGAACTGAGGTATTAGATCTGAATGCTTGATAGAATCGTAACATCTCGGTATTCGAACTATTCGTGTTTGCTTATAAGTCTGAGACTGTCTGTCAACATAAACATTAGGGAAATGATTTATGACTAATGATGGGGCAGATGTCGAAACCAGAGACAAGACTGTGGCAGGGGTATTTTGTGCCTGCAAGAATTCATGATAATTGAAGAAAATTAGTTGATTGAGTGAAGTTGAATGATTAGATTCTATTCTGTCTAATGTCTGGCTTTCTTTGTTGTGGATATTGTCCTCATTGTAACTTGTCACGTTGAAAGTACTATTTCCTATCCTACTATTGTCTTCGTTATTGATATCATCCTCGTCGGGCGAACTAGTCATGTCCCAACTTTAGTTATATCTATTGGTAGGTGTATCAATCTAAGATTAAATTAGAGGCTCAGAGAAAGGTTTACAAATAATAATCTTGTGAGAATCAAAACCGTTACCCGGATTAGCGAATTGATTCATTTCACACGATGCCATTCAAGTTTTGAAAAACTCTGATTTTTTTTTTACTTCCATTTCTTCCTCTTCTTTTCATCATTGGTTTTCTAACCAAATCATGAAATGGTATGTTCCTACTCAGTTGATTTGTCTAGTAATTGATCAATGAACGATCTACAGTGATGAGAACGAGTCCAAGACTCTTAATGCTATTAAACCCAGCTCAGTTGATATTTTTGTTTATGATAAGAATTTTTAAGATATCTGAAAGATCACATACTGAATCATTATTAGACAGATTTGAATGATTGTATAAAAAAAAGTGAAAACTAACATTAATCTTCAGTTTTGAATTAGTTTCTTCTGTATTAATATCTTTTAAGGCGATCTATTTGTTATTGACCATTTAAGCTCAAAAGATGAGTAGATGTCCTCTCCCTTTCTCATTCTAGATATTCCTATTATATAGATACAACTTTTTCCAATAAACATTCATATCTCAAGACTATTCCATCATCGTGTAGTTCTTCTCTTCAATATCATTGCGACACATAAGACTTTCAGTTGGCCCCAATCAAAAAGATTGTTAATATTGTGCACCACACACACGCACTCGTAAAACTATTGAAAAAATTTTTCCACTATATTCTAAACTAATCAACATCTAAATAGTCTTATAACCACTGGGTCTTTCTTCAAAAGTACGATGATACCATTAAGGCAAAGTGTCTCGAGGACACTCACCACGCGTGCTTTGATGCAAATTGCTAGACCCACGTTCGCAATTAACCGTTTTCAATCTACTGCCCCTGGAACAACCACCACTAATACTCATGCTCAAACGTCAGAAGGTCTTAAGGCACCTGTCGATGCAGCTACAGAAACAGTATCAGTTACCTCGACAACAGAGGGTACTTCTAGTAGACCTGCCGATGGTGAATCAAAACATGCTAAGCACCCAAGTCCAAAGAAAGCGGATCATCCAATTTTGAAGGAAATCTCTCAGCAAGTGGACGAAACTATCAAATCTTCTACTGGAGATTTAAAGGAAGCCTATGAAATTTTTGAGGAAGCACTTTCCTACATTCGTGAAATTCAAGGTAAAGAACGTATCAATAACTACCAGATCGCCAACAGACTTTTACCGTTATCGGTTCAACTTTTGACCAAGGCTCTTGAACCAGGAGCTTCTTTAGGAGATAAGACTGTTGCTGATTTAATGGCACTTTTGAAATTCAACCGATTGGCCCATGTTACACATTACACAAAATTGGCCGCCCATGAGCTTAAACTGAAAGATTTGACCGAAGCGTACAATAGAATTTTGCAATTATGGGTTGAATTTCTTGAAACTAAAGAAACAGGCACTGTGTACTTTGAACAAGATAAATTGGGTTCGGAGTTTGGTATTTATCAATTTACAGGTCTAGTCTTCTATGCATACTGTCAAGCGTGTGTTGCGAGTGGTAACCCAATAAGTTTTGAACAAGCTTCTAAATTGACTCAGAGGGACAAGCCCGTCCCAACATATAGCATTAGAAGATTGCTTGTAAATTATGGAGTCTTTAACCAAATGGAATTCGCGAAATTCCTAACTGTTGTATCAAAAGAATACCAAGCCAATTTCGATCCAAATGACGTTGAATCCCACAATAGCATAAGAACTGCTATTAGAAGAGAAGATCCATTTGCTATGCACCGTATCTATAAGAATATTAAGGATGCATGCTCGAAGCACAATAAACCGATCAACGAGACTACAGCAGTTAGATTAATGGAAGGTTTCTTCGCTGTCAATGAGCAAGACGAAGTCTTTAACATCTTTCAAGTGTTGATGAAATCATCAAAAAAGACACCTTTAGAGGCTTGGAATGTATTATTGAAGTCTTTCTCGATTCCAAGTCTTATTAAAAGCGCACATTCTCAGGAGGAAAAGGATGCTCTTTGTAAGAGATTTGAACTGTTGATTCAAACAGTTAAAGGCGAATATAAAGAAATGACACCTTCTACTTTAGCGGTTATTATCGCTGGTTTTGCCCAGTTTGATCAATTCGAGAAGGTTGAACAATACCTTACGAAGTATACAAAAGGCGAAAATGCAATTCCTCTTATTAGTGATGCCAAGGATGGTTACATGGGTGGATTGGTCATTAATGGAAAAATTAAAGAAGCAGAAGAGAAATTTCGCGAGTACACAAATGATGAATCTGGATATGTTCCTACTACCGTTGTAATGAATTATTTCCTTAATTATTATTCCAAGGCTAAAAACTTCAAGGCCGTTGAAGGTATTCTTGCCTTCATGAAAGAGAAGCAGATCCCAATGAATGCATATACTTTAACTACCGTCATTGATGCTTATTTCAAGGAACTGTTTGACAAGGGTATCTCCCCAGACATAGAAGAGATCATGAAGTCGGTAAGAAACATGAAACAGATTGAGCTCACTACGGGTACTTTTACTCTTTTAATCCAAGGTTTGGTTAAGGATGATAATCTTACAGCCGCAAGAGATTTAAACAAATTTGTAGCAAAACATTATCCTTATGATCTGGTACTACAAACAACTATGATCACAGCAGAATTAGAAAAGGGTGATATTTCTAACGCTGACAAACTTTTTAGTAAAATCATTAAAAAGGGCAAAGTAAATGTGAGACTTTACAACATGATGATTAAAGGTCTCTTAGAAAAGAATGAACCAATGGCTTATGGCTATTATGAAAAATTATTAGAAGATCCAAATAGTAAGCCAAACAAGTACACCTATTACTTTATGCTTGAACACTACCTCCAAAGAAGAAACGACAACTCGATTATTCAATTACTTGTCGACATGACTAAAAATCCATTAGAAGATTATGGTGAAAAACTTCCAAAGGTTTTCCAAAGGATCTCTAGGCGCGAAATCACCATCCCATCAGATCTCTTAAAGGTGATGCAAAAAAAATCCGTGTAAATAGACCATAAAACGATTTATAGTAAGTAGTAAAACTATATTAAAATTGTATATACTTACAAACATACGCTAAATTAAAACTTATCAAGAACCAAAAACTATCTATTTACATATTGCTTCCCTTTTTACATATCATCAAATTCTCCCATTGCCCTCTTCCATAGAGGTCTAGCCCAATGACTAAATCGATCATTCGCATTAGCAAAGTTATCCAATGCCGGACGAGTATCCAACATGAATGCTGGCATACCAGTTTCTTCGTCGTCAGGAGCCGCATAATAATCTATAACATATCTCACCTCTTCCCAGCCCTTAGTTCTTCCTTGTGATCTTAAAACGGTCCAATCATGTCTATCGAAAGGGGGCTCAGTGTTGAAGGTTTCAGGGAAATATTTTCCTAGAAACAAGTACATTTGTGCTCTTGGTGACAAATCATGTGGTCGACCAGTAAACTTTTTCAATCTTGGTTCAATTTTGGTTTGTTTGGTGTACTTCTGTTCCCATTCTAAAATTTGTAGCCAAGCGGCTTCGTTTAAGAAATTGTGAATGTCAACCATGGATTCAACGGCATCTTCTGGAATACCATCCCCTTTACCTTTTCTTAACATCGCATTCAACATTTGTTGAGGAGATGGATACTCCCATAATCCATGGTCGTCAGTCTCACCTCTTGGAATAGTTGAGATGGTACGAGTAGTAGATAATGAGATCTTTTGACCTGGTGCCTTTTCAGATGAAAGAGCAACAGGCATGTTATTTAATGGATTAAGAACTTCATCACTTCCTCTGGTACCTTTAACGGGGCATGAAGATCCCTTAAATCTAGAGTGATCTACTGGACAACCACCACTCGATGAGGGAGTGGATGATGAAACAACCCTGGCAGTGGTTGTTTGTCTGTCTGTAGAATCTGCCCAAAACCAACCCATAATGACTCTTAACTATATGTTCTGTACCGTATGTTCTTCTATGATTAGATTAATAATCCCAAGATTCTTATTGGAATGATTGAAAATTTCTTTTTAGATTTGTATAAGTTTCCATTTTTGAAAATAGCACACGACCATCAACAAAACTTGCTGTCCAAAAATTTTCTGCGACAGTTGGCGATTGTTGCGACAAGATCACAATTTTCATAAACCGTTTTTGGTTTTCCCTCAAATCCCACAAAAATGAAAACTAAATCAAAATATTATTTACATAGATAAAAATTGCAACTATGTATAAGCGAATGTGGGCAATCGTATTGAGTTAAGTTTTCTAATTTACATTGTATAGATTTTTCCTTAATGCAATGAAAAAGAAAAACGAAAGTTGTTTCTTTTATTGCTGTAGTATGAAAGAACTTCATGCCAAGGCATTTCTGAAGTCCAAGTTACTATATTTAAGAACCAACTTCCTCTTAAATATATTCTTACAGTTCTTGTATTTGTTTCTTTTCTGTATACTTTATTATATTTGCAATATGTCCTTAGTTAGAGTTAGCTTGAATATGACCGAGAATACATTAAAATATCTATTTATGCTCATATTTTGTAGGTATTATAAATTCTTGGATTGTGTACCTCTTGGGGTTCATGTTCTCTTGTGCCCTAGAATCTCTGAGTATTAGTACGGGGTAATCTTCATGGCCTTAAAATTCCAATCCAAGCAAATGAATATAGGAGGGATGCTAATAAGAAACACCACAGTAAGGTAAATGTTCTATTATCTGGAAGAGACACTAGTGTCCCACCAACCTGGTGCGTCCAACTCTTTGAAAGTTGCAAGAGGAGTGAAAAGAATTTAACAAGATTATTCATTGAAAAAAAATATATCTGCAATATAGAAGTGTCTTTGTCAAGAAAACTCTCCACAATAATCAATTAATACTTGTAATTAGGAGGTTCCGTGGATAAAGATTTTGCTGTATAAGCTTGGTATACGTTGGTACGAGATTTATTATACCATTTGTGGAATTGTACTTCTCAATACTGCCTATAGGTCGTTTAGACGCTGTACAACATCCTCATCATACAGATCACTTGTGGAGGTAGTTAGCCGCTTCAGATTTAATTACAAGAAGGATGAGCCGAGCGGATTAAAAAGTGGCAAAATTGTACTTTGTATTGCGTATGAGGGAGTCAATAAATGGTACATTAGATCGGAATTGGAATCGTGCGACTTTCCTTCTATTGCATGATTTACAGATATGAATCACGTCGAAGACCGCAACACGACAGTAACAAGCTACAGTTGTATATTTTACAATTGGTGCTCATTTTATTCATCAAGGTAAGGAATAGGTATCCAAGTAGTACCAACTGGTAAACTTCGAATAGAAACAATTCCCAAAAGTTCAACCAATGTTCTTATTTTTTTTCTGTGGGTAATATATTATCCTAATTCGGTAAAACACCTTTCTAAAAATCCGGATGAAATGTCGCATTTGCTTTTTACATACTTAGATTTCTTGACAAAAGGTAAAGAATGTCTCTCCTTTACAACATAGTTGAGACTTCAACATATCAGAAAAGGTTATTGTAAAACTATGGCACAGTAGATATGTAGAGATAACTGTGAAATCTTCACTGTCATTAGTTTGATGGGTTGTGGAAAGATGAATCTCATGCAAGTGAATTGTACGATCTTAGAATGGGTCGATATGAGATGGTTTCAGATGTCAATCTGCATAGGGTTTTTATTTTATTCTGATAAGAATCTTGCTTTATTCCCCGTTGATCAGCGTTAACGTACAGGAGCTCATATTATAAGAGAAATATATGTCTAATATAGAGTGGGGGATAATAAGAATTTAGAGTTTTTGTGATCCAAACTGGCTGGAACCAGTTTCCTTACAATTGTTCTAAATGTGTATTTCTGCACATAATTAATAAATATTTTTTTCTAAATCTTAGCGGGGTGAATTGGCAAATGTTATGAATTTTTTTATTTTTCAATATGAGTTGACAACAAACAAAGAAAGGAGACATAGATTGTGGATAATATGATGTTACAGTTCATGAGGCATCATACTTTCATCTGAATACAGAAAGCTTGTTCTGCAACTTACTTTGTATATAATACTGAAATTTCAGATATACTTTATGTTTCTTGTGTCTCCAAAGAATGAATTGTTCATTGTGAAGCCTTTTTTTTTTATTTCTAATCAAAAATGAGGCACGGGGCCAATTTCCAATAAAATGATTCCGGGCTACGAAATAAGAAATAAGGTTTAATTCTGAGATGATTGCCTTACTGTTATTAAGATACTGAAAGATAAACACACTATTTTTTATGTACGAAACGGTAAATATACTTAAACTTTTAATGTATGTATGCCACAGCATGTTCACATTGCACGCATTAGGACACCAAGATCTGCCTATATACTTACTCCCGTAGCACAGACTTTCGGAAATTTTATCCCGAGGAACTATAATTTTTTTGTCTTTTTAATGTGAAAGTAAAAAAAAAAAACAGCCAACAACAGCATTTGATCAATAAAAGAAACGATTGTTGTCCTTTTGTTCGGACATCGGGATATTTTCCGACTTACGGGGCAGTGAAAAAGAACGGAACTTGTGTGTTCAAGAAAAAATAATGTCTCGGTTCTTTTAAGTGTGAAAATCTTATTAGACCCAATTTTATATTGGCCCAAGCTTATATTTTTTTTTTTGATAGAAATGTGTGCTTCTGGACAAATAATAATGATTATGTATTTGGAATATAGTGGTTATATATCTATTTCTTTTGGGATTGCGCGACAAACTTAAAGTTAATATACGTTGGTTCTTAAGTGCATAAATGCATTTTCCTCCCCGGTGAATCCTATAATTTCCCTTCCCAACCGGTAAGTAAGAAATTACGGGCGACATATATTCGGTTTTATATAAGTTGTATAGAATTGTGTAGACGTATATTGTATATTGTTCTCAATATATGTCGTTAAAATATCGAAAAAAAAAAA
>LQHL01001869.1:64483-86348 GCA_001655755.1 Hemisphaericaspora haegerdaliae
AATAATGATTATGTATTTGGAATATAGTGGTTATATATCTATTTCTTTTGGGATTGCGCGACAAACTTAAAGTTAACCTGGTTCAACACATAGCAAATTTATTCCAAATTCAATTTATGCTTCACATTCCCCACAGTAGTACAATGTAGGGTAATCAGATCCAGTCCAATTCTCTTCTTGATTGTTGTTGAGAACAACAACAATACCTCTAAATTATGTTTATTGTTTTATGAATTTGCATTGGACGTTTACTATGCATAAAAATAATATTATTTACACTACGTCAGTATACCTCCAGATAAATTACAGACAGCATTCTTAGTAAAAAAGAATTACAAATATGTCCTTTTGCTTATCGCCTTGAAACAACATTTTGTAAACTTGCAAGTAGCAATCTGAAAAGATTTTCAGCAGGCAATCCATTCAAAGACGAAAAGAAATTTAAGATTCATCCCTTTGACAATTCATGGTATGATAAGAAACAATTGTGTAAAATTTGAACTAAACAATAGCAATTCACATCTATTGTCTTTGGTCATTTTGAAAAAAGCCCCATCATTCTTTCCAGCTTATGCTTGAAGTGGCATCTCTATTTTTTTTTCCGAAAAAGTGCATTTTTTCTTGCTCGTTGTAGCACTCTACAACAACCGCTCCATGACACACATTGGATAGTCAAATCATAAAATAACTTTATAATAGAAGTATGAAGTATTTTCTTGACATAAGTCTAGATTAAAGATTAAATATATTACAGGTTTATCAAATAACCCCTCTCTCTTTCTTGAAAGTCCATGTGAAAAATTCTAAGCCACATACAAAGACAATCACTATCTAACGTATGGATGGTCATTCCACTTATCCTAGCTGAACTCACTAGTTTCCATCTTCGACAGCAACTTTGAGTATAGTGATCCGCATCCAAAAGGAAAGTTGCAAAAATGAAATCTCTCTCTCTTATGATATTGAAATTGTCAACACATAGTTGAAATTTGCCAGCGACTGGTTCACAAATTGTATAGACGGATAAAAATAAATTTACTGTTTCAATCATCCTTTATTTTTTCATGTAGAATTGGAAATTGAGGCTTATCTTTTAGTATCTCGTAAAAGGTAACTACACAGGAACCAGTGTTCAAAAGTGAAATATTTTCTTTTTCAAAGGAAAGTATAAGAGATTTCTCCTATCAGAGTGTCTTTATATCTAAAGAGTATGAGCAATGTTATTTCTGTTTAAGGATACCCGCCAGATTTGGAAATAACCCCTTTTGAAGGAGGTGGAAGTCCCTCGAAGAACTGACCAATTGTGAGATAGGGGACACAGTGTATTCGCCTTAGAGAGCATCGATACATTGACTGGAAATGTCAAACGTAAACCGTAGAGTCACCTTACCTTTTGAATCGGACCACCAAAGAATACTCTGCCTTGAAAGATGCATTTCTATGTGTAGCTTACTGCATAAATAATGTGTATGGTCTCCAATTAAAAAAGAAAAAAATAATTTTCTTGATCAAAAAAAAGTTTTCCCCAGAACTGCCTTAGTTAATTGTGGCTTCAAGTTACTTTTCTTTTTTTTAAAAAAAGCTCATGGTACAGAAAACAGCTTTAGAGTTCAAAATTGCAAAGTACAGGGAATGTTAGGAGGATATGAGGAATCTTGAATTCACATACTTTTAGGGAAAATCGAGAACAGTTTTTCGGAAAAAGATTTATCCAAACCTGATAAAAAATAAGGTACAGATTAGATATATTTTAGAGATCCAACTTGCATAAAAAATATTAGTAATTTTCTTTTTTTGCATGTTAATTATAAATATAAAGAAAAATACGAGTCCTTTTTTAAGATTTTCACGTGACCAGATAAAAAAAGAAATTTTGTTCGCTTAAAAATGCCATGAGTAAAAAAAATACTTTTCTCTCTGTAGAACAATAGAAAAATATGTCCCACACTTTGAAATCGGAAAATGTCGCATCACACCCCTTCAAATAAATGTCGTGTATATGTTACAAAAGTAAAACTACAGAGAGCCCAAACATTTACTCAACATCTCTTAAGGAATTATAATGCTCACCTAGTCCAAAAGAATGTTTATAATACCCCAATCTCAACTCTTCTCTTTCTCCTTCAGGATTGATCTTCAATGTCGATGCACCGGCCATATACACACTGATTGGGCACTCGAACGTCTTTGCCAATGCTAAGATTTCCATATCTGAGCCCCACATGGCTGTACTAGAGAGCTCTTGGAGGTAGTTATCAATATCTCTGATTTCACATGTTTGTTCGTCAAAGAGGAACGGAATAAAATCGTTTCGATGCTCGCTAATATATTGGGCAGCTAGATCACGTAATTCTTGGACCGATCTATCTTCTTGATGACGGTTCTTTAATTGATCTTGGATGGAAGCAAATAAGCAGTGTCCGTCAGGTTTGATTTCATGCAAGGAAAGTTTATGAAGGGAGAGAAGTTGGTTCATATTGTCGATTTCTATTTGACGATAGTTGATAGAATTTGCAGCTTCTTCTGCTGCTTCTTGCTTTATCCTATCGATTTCTGCTTGTCTCTTAGCTAGTCTTTCCTTTTGTCTGTTTCTCTTCTTTTGCTGAGGAGGTTCTTCGAGTCCTTCTACCTTCTTTTGCTCTTGTTGCGGTGATTCTGAAAGGGATAATTGTGCAAGTAATTGTTCTGGAGTAATTTCATCACTACCGCCCTCCCCTTCGCCCAATTCTTCTTCTAAAATATCGCCGCTATCGTATTGTCTAAGTTCTTCCTCGTGTCTTTTGTCTAAACTATCCTGTAATTCTTGACATTTGGCTAATACATTCTTTCTAGTTTTCTTGGTAGCTTGTTTCTTCAACCCAGTGATAGTGGCAATTAGATCCTTCGCTTCTTTCTTATGACGTTGGACAAGCTCTTCTCTTGTACCAGCCTTCGGTGATTCCAGCATGTATGCTTCTAGTTCTTTTAAGATGTAATTTTCTGTTCATTTGTTAGTATGTGTGGCATTTTCAAAAAAAAAATTTAGCATCCGCATTCCACCGATGAGAGGGCAGAAATTTAATTTTTAAAAAAAATGCCATCAACAACAAAATGGAGGGGAGGTAATTCTTTGCGATGTGCGAGACCCCAACAATCCATTGACTGGATTGCAACTACTTTGCTCTCCAATCACAAAACAACCTTGTTGAGATTAACGTAAATATTGCCTATGTTTGGTAAGTATTTGTATTTACGAAGGTTTAGAAAGTGAGACCATATTCAAAGATGGGAACTAATTTATTTTATGTTTCAAATTAATACTAAACAATTTCAAATATTTTCGTTCAAAACTCTACGATTTTGTGTATAATAGTAATAATGAAACACACGGGCTTTTTGATCATATTTTTTTGAACAGGATTCATGGGATCTATAAATAGAGCTAAAGTGAAATTGTCAATTTCAAGTAGAAACTTCTAGAAGTAAACTTAAAAGAACATAGGACCCTTCATCAGATCAATTGGTTATTACCTACGATGAAAGATATCATTATTAGAACATAGACATCCCAAACAAATTCTGAAGAAAAGAAATTTCAATTTTATTCAAATTTGTAACTCTTTTGACATAATAATGTTTATGTGTGCCATAAAAAGCAACTTTTAGTGCAAGTTCTGTTTCTATGGTAATCTCCACTCTTGGAATAACAACATTCCTTATATTTAGTATACGCCTGGCGAGTTTTCTTGAAACAGGTGTTTCTTCTTGGGTAAAGCTATTTCATCACTAAATTTCATCGCTAAACTTTACTAAATATGCAAAAGAAACTTTCAGATGATTAAATCGTCTCTCCCGTTGATAATGTAACGTCATCTTAAATGTAAATCTCTTCCGATACAATTCCTGATACGCAGCCGTAAATCAAACGAAGGTCTGATGTATTTACTATTTACTTTGTTACTCCTCTTGCTGTTGGGAAGAACCAGTTGACTTCTCTTGGATATGTATTGTGACTCGTTTTTATTTTCTTACTAGAAGAGAAAGGAGAGAGTTAAGTTGATGAGATGAGCTGCTACCAAAGCAACAACAAAGATACCGTTGAAGTTATCGGCTACTGTATTGTATTGTGCGGTTTGTGTATCATCATTTAATGTACTTATATTGTACAAATTGGGCTACTAATTTAATGTGGTGGCTGTAGCAACCATAAACAAATTGTAAACTGTAAAGGCAGAAATTATTTTCTTCTTTTTTGCCGATCCAATGGAAATTCTCATTTTATTTTTCAAATCAAATGTGTTTTTGCGATTTGAAATACTACTGAATTCACCAATTTCCGTAATTACGCCGAGTATTACCAATTAAGTAACACAAGTAGTTGGAGCAACGTATTACTAAAAGGAAACATCCCATAAATTCTTCACTCATGTCTCATTGTCACAAATACATCATCATCAGTGCATGTGTACAAGTAAACCAAGAAAGAGTTCAATTGATCATCATTGTTGATGACATCAGCAGTGAGAGGGTCTAGACCGTAGAGCATGTGGATAGCCAACTAACTTCTTAAACAATATTCAATCGTCTAAAAATACAAGACATGAGTATTAGTAGATAAGAACAGTTTCTCTAAAATATTATTTCTAAAAGGGGGAAACCTGTAATAAATCTTAAATGCAGATATTTGAATATAATTGTGCTTCTATTAAAACCTGCAAAAACTGAGGACTAAGCCAGTTTTTGTAAGACATTTTATCTCAAAATTTACTTTATATTGTTTGTCCAACATGTTGCTTCCCAAGTATCAGACATTTTTATTTTTCAAAAGGATACAATAACATCTACAAATAAAAAGCTATACAAGCAACCATAATAATAAAATCACATGTCTGAAGATCTTGGGTTCTAGACCCCTTAACCCTCAAGACGGGTAGCATGCTTAATCGATTTGATTTAACATGTAAAGGAGGACCACTCATGTCATATCCTTACTAAGAAAGCCCCACAGAGTTTCGTGATAACACCTGACCCTAACAGAGATCGAAGAAGTTCCTCAAGGGAAGAATTACACTGTCTTTAAACGCATAGGTTTAAATGCTACTTTGCAGTATTGCTCCACTTCATCCAGTCACAAAGGAGTTGAATTGTACGGTACTATTATAACTTGCAAACTGAATGGAAAATCACAATACAGGTAAACGCATAGTTATCTCCATATCATTTGTCTAATATCACTCCTAGGTGTTCAAAAGGTTCTCTGCACTCAGGTTATAAACAGAAAATTCAAAACGGACAGCGTTGATGGTTGAAAGATATAGCTCCGGAATTATGAAATATAGGAGCTCGTAACCCCAAACCACCAGGTTTCCCGGACATCAACGGCTTGCAACCGCATCTAGTTGAGCCATCTCCGAGAAGCCAACTGAACAGTATAGGTGATGTTATATTTCACCTGTAAATTATACAGCCCCGTCAATTGATTTGCAAGCATCTGGCATTTCTTAGCGATGTATAGAAATATGTAGAGAATGTAACGAATAAATGCCGTGTCTTGAAAAGAAAAAGAATTAGGACTATAAAAGAGTCATTTGCCCTGAAGAAGACTGGTTGGTTATCTTCTTATTTTCCCCTAATATGTAATGGGAATGTTATTGCTCACAACTTAGATCACCGGATCAGTGTCAAATCATTGTGGGGCTCTTGATAAATGAAAAAATGTCGCCATGTCTCCCCCCTCCCTGTTGTATTAAACCTGTAATACAATTATATGAATATGTATTACAAAAAAAACTGCAAATTGCAAGTAAAAACCACAAAAAGTATATAGTTGAGTTGTCGTCAATGAAATTCTAATCAACTCATCATAGCAGAAGGAGATAGATGGATAGGGAGATCAATGATAACAATCTCAGGTGATTAACCAGGCTGCTGAATGCATGCCGTTAATCATGATTGGAATAGTATTTCATCTAACCCATATGATGATGTGTTCTTAACCCTTTACTTAGTAAGCTATAAAATTTTTAGACAATACCAAAAAAACAAAATAGAACAATGAACTCCTGTATATAACACCGAAGAGCCGTTGTGAAAGAATACATTCCTGGAACAAACTGTGTTATGTTCTATGTATAAGCAAGTGTTATACAGCTAAATGCGAGAAACAATGATGTACAATGTGCTCGTTATAGTGACAGATACAAGGCGACTGATATTGGGAACTTGAATTGTAAGAAGAGAAATAGGTGATTTCCGATTCAGTGTCGAATAAAAAATACTGCAAAGAAAAATTTTAATGGTTAGATTAAATGTCGTATGAGAATATTACCAAGTGATTGTTCTGGAGGGATTGATTCCCCTTTAGTCAAAACATTAGGTTACATTTATAAAAGGATCCGTAAAGGATCCGGAAAGGATCTTATCAGGATTGTGAGTATATCTCTAAGCCACCTAATCGTATGACTGGGAAATGTAATACTTCCGCGTGTAGACAATTCGTAATTCAACCAATACATAAGGATGATCAATCCGACATCATACAACAGTCTATAAGGTCTAAAAAAAGAAATATTTTAAATATGCACCATTTAAAAAAAAAAGGTTCTATAATGGAGGAATACTAACATGAAAAATTGTACAGGTTTTACATTTTTAAGAGAAATTATTCAATGGAAAAACTATTCAAAAGTAGCATAATCCTGATAAGGAAGGTTTACAATATTTTTTTTAACACACTAAGGAAATCCGACATTTTTGAAGGGAGAAAAAAATGATTAACCCTTTGGAAATCACATTCAACAATTTATATGCAGTACGCAATTCTGAGTATCTCTCCTTTTTTCTGAACAATGAATCAAAACAATTACACAAATGAAAATTTGAGACATTCTCTTTAACTTTTTTTTTTTTTACATTTTTGATTTTTGATTTTTGATTTTACAATTAGATTATTTTGTGTTTGGTTGAGGTGGTGGATATTTTTTTATTAAATAGAAAAGATATTTTTTAACTTAACATGAAAAATAATTACAATATATAATAAAATAATTAAATAATAATGTTCACATAAAAAAAAAAAGAAAATGGTCGAAAAAACCAAATGTCTATATAAATATAATTTGTCCTGTTCACCCTTATTCTTCATTCATAAATTTTCACTTTCTTAATCTTCACACCTTTCCTACCATTAACCTTTCACCTAGCACTTGCATAGAGGTTGAATCGGCACATTAGCATTTTATCATCATCCTTATCATCCTCCATACCACTATTCTATCAAGAAGAATAACTAGCATTTTCTTTCACTAAATAGAATTGTTCACCTACCTACCAACCTTATCAACCATCATACCAAATCTTCATTTCAAGAGACATTACCACCCCAATTGCATATTCGTTCCATTCTCTCTCTTTTTTTGTTTTAGTTCCTCTTCATATTCACATATATATTCCTTCATTTGTGTGAGCCTATTTGAAAATTTTTCATTCACTTCATTCACATTTTCAGTGGCATAACTTACTATCAAAATAAAAGTACCTTTGCAGCTGCTACATCATTTATAAGATAGATACATTCATTTGTCCCATTTCCAGTTGTTCAATTTGCACACATCGCATTACTAGCTGGTTATTGTTTTTTATTTTGCATAAGACAACTAGATACATTAAGAGAATATTAGTACAGGTAACTAAATTTCATTCGCTTATCCCACCTTCATCCCATAGACGTTTATAACCATTCATATTTTGCATAATAGTTCATCATTCGTTGAAATTGAACTATTAATATTTAACCAAAGAGACATTGTACTTGGATTGCTGCAATTTTGCGACATTTCAATTACGACATTTCATTAATTTTAATTCTTTTTTACAACCAAAAAAAAAAAGGCAAACACTTTTTGGCTGTAAATTGAAGAAACCAATTTAATAAACAACCAACAACTAAAGTGTATAAGGAAAGATCGTGTGTCAGAGATGTTATCTAATTCACCAGATATGTTTCATCAAGTGAGGTTGATGCAATCGCTGTTGAAAGCATCGAATTCTCAATTGCAAACGATGGAGTTTAAAGTTCATTCATCAGCCATTTATGAATATCAATTAGAAATGTTGCATCATTTATTATCAATTGAATCAAAGACATTACCTAATTTGACATTGATTGAACAACAGCCAGAGATCAAATTAGGTATGAGGCCGTTGTTGTTGGATTTCTTGATGGAAGTGATCACCATATTAAATTTATCAAGAAGCACTTTTCCCTTGACGGTTAATTTAATTGATAGATATTGTTCAACTAGAATTGTTAAGAAACAACATTATCAGTTATTAGGATTAACATCCCTTTGGATTAGTTGTAAGAACTTAGATTCCAAGTATAAGATTCCTACTTTGAATGATTTAAGAAAGATTTGTGTTGATTCTTATTATAAAGAATTATTTATTGAGATGGAAAAACATATTTTGAAAAGTTTGGAATGGTTAGTTACATCTCCTACTTGTGATTCATTTATTGATTTATATTTGAACCTTTTGGTTTCGAATAATGGTAATGAAAATGTTGCTGGATTAATTAAGAAGAATTCTCAAAAAGTCAAGTTATTAGCTAATTATATTGGTGAATTGTTTCAATTTTATCCAAATATTTACTTTGATTATACATCATCTCAACTTGGATTGATCTGTATTCTCATCGCTATCTTGACATTAAAAATTCCAATTAATTTGATCAGTTTATTGACCTTTTACAATGATTTATTAAAGACTGAAGAATATAAATCCAATTGTTCAGGCTCTGATCCAGCTGATAATTTTGATGAAATTCTTTCTATTCAAGCATTTCAAACATTATTCAACAAAGGATTCCTTAAAAATCTAGGCAAAATCATTGATAATCCACCAAAATCAATTGAAGTTAAATACTTTACAGAAGGTGGAAAATATTCACAACTAATGAAATCAATTGTACAATGTGCAACTGATTCATTGTCTTCATTGGTCGATCCACCTCCATTGACTCCAAAAGTAGTTGATCATGTCAAATCAATGTCAATAGATACAGCCATGCTTCCATTAACTCCGATATCTAACAGTACAAGCCCAAAGAGACAAATGCCTGAGCCGCTTCCAGCAACTAGTGCTACCCCAATATCAGGTATGGGTACAATCACTCCGATGTCAAGAAGTTCTCCTGGTAAAAAGAGAGGCTATGATTCCATTGATGAGTTAGAAATATGTGAATCTACAATTCAGCAATATGGATTAGATACCTGTGAAGAATTAAAGAGATCAAAGAATGCGAATCATATGTTCTACATACCTCAGTAGATATATTTGTTGTTGTTCCTGGGTACTGTTGCTAATTTTTAATTTTGGATTGACTGGATAATTAACTGGTTAATTATTCCTCATGTCTAACCCTATTCCCATCACAAGAAATGTCGTTGTTGATAAGAATTGGAAGACCTCCCTATTAAAATCCGTCTATTCAGTTTGCTTTTTTTTCATTTTATTATCGTTAGATTTATGATTATTTTTTTTATATAATTACATAGAAGAATTTAGAAATATTAAGTTATTCCAAAAAAATTCCTTGGTGTACCCTACATCATCGTCTACTTCTGGTATAGAGAGTCTTTAAACATCCGAGCTTCTCATTCATAAAGTCATCTCTTACAAATTCAATTTTGTGAAATCTCGGGTCAACTCAACCTGTAATATCGAGCAGGTTCGTCTGTTGACAAGTAGATTAATTATCCGGTCTATTTTACAGAACACCGCTTTCTTATTCCCATTTCATCCGAACCTAGGTAATTTTGCAGGTGCATATGCGAAACGCATTCTACATGTCATAACACCTCAATGTCTTGTGCAAGGTACAAAAAGAAGTTTCATTCTGATATGAATGCTTGACTAAGATTTTGTTTCGGTTAAGGCACTTTATTCCATTCGTAAAATCATGACGCTCTTCTTCGTATATGTTCTAATTCGTGACATGACAAACAGAAACAGACAGCCTTTGAAATCGGGATATTTTTTGACCCTGCATTTAATTGGTCAACGGTTCTGCAATGAACGTTTTGACAGAGAACGAGGATTTGACGAGGCTGGTAAACGGAAGGGAAAGGTTGAAGACGCAACAGGAGACTACAAAGCACAAGACAAATTAAATGGGGTCCACTGCATAGAATTTTCTTATGACGAACGTAGTCAAGGTAATATAGTCAATTGTTTTATTGTTTCACTCTTTCTATCTATGTTATGCGTTATTTGTCATCGTTTAGTCTATTTCGGATGGAGTATTTTTTGGTACCGACTTCAAGTTTATACGCATATAACTCAATTGCGTCGACATAGTGTATGACGATCTAGCAGTATACAACACTGTTGCAAAAGTATGGTCATCGGCTAGATGAATTTGTTGCACGTCAACTAAACGGTTGCTTGGTTCAAAAATTAACCAACGTGTAATATGGTTCTCCAGATTTTCCACCGCAAAAAAATTCCCATCTGAGAAATTTGGAAGATCTCCCCATCTCATCCATTCAATACATATCTTACTCTACAATATATTCAAACAATGTCAGAACCAGAACGTAAGAGACGTAAAGCAACTAACGAGTATACAAACTATGTTGTTCCTCCTACAGCAGTTTCCATTCCCACCCTTGCAACCATCCCACTGGCATCACAGTTCTTTGAGGAATTCATCCTGTCTCGAAAACCAGTAAAGTTCACCATTTCACCAATTGTCCCTCTAGAGAAATTCACAATAGAAAACATCGAGGCAACATTGTCGTATGATGAAGAATTGCAGATTGAGAAGAAATTTGAGTCCGGATTTGGTTCAGGTCAGAAGAGGGTGAAGATGACCTTGCCAGATTTGGTCAAGGCGATTCAAAATGGAGATGATGGGTATTATCTAACTACTCAATATGATTTTGATGATCCTGACGCTAATGTAGAAGAGTATGCAGAAGATTCCGATGAAGAGTTGCTAAACTTTGAAGATGATGAAGAGGAGGATGAAGAAGAGGATGAAGAAGAGGATGAAGAAGAAGCTGATGTCAAAATCCAAGAAAAGGGTGGTTTTGATAATTTATCAGAAACATCCTCCATCGATTTCAACAACCTTCGTGACGACTTTGAAGGTATCGAAGATGACCTTGAAGATTCCTTTAATGAAGAAGGAATGTCCAAAGCAGAAATCATTACCCGTATCAAGGACCTCTATCAACCCCCACTCACTAACCTCGTTACCCAACCTTCCGTTCTACCTACGATCCCTTCTATATTTGAACCACTCATTCCACAGCAGATCAACCTTTGGATGGGTTCTACATCCCCGGGTGAGAATTCTTTTAATATAGGCGAAACCGATGAGAAATTAGGTTTGGGGAAACAGCTCCCGGGTAAATTAAAAGGAACCTCTTCAGGATTCCATCATGACCATGCTGATAATCTATACGTCCCAATCTCAGGCAAGAAACGATTCACTATATACTCGCCTGGCGATGCCATGAAATTAGCCACTGTGGGTTCAATTTATAAGGTCTACAATTCCGGTGTCATCGACTATGTAACCGATGAATTTGCACCGGCATGGAAATCGGTAAGGGATGACACTGCTATAGTTGAGGAGATCATTCGGTGGAAATTGGATGGGTTGGAGAATGGAGAAACTGACGAGAAGAGAAAGTTATTGGATGAGTTGCAGAGAAGGATAAAGCAAAGAAAGGAAATCAAGAAAACCGAGGAAAAGTCTGATCCTCCTTCTTTCTCTAAGATTCCGCCAGCATTGTTACACCTAGATGAAATAGATGATCAAGATACTAGAGGCAAATTAGAGAAGTTTGCTAACGAACACTTCCCGGGTTTTTTGGGATTGAGTAAATATACAGTCTGGTTGGAGCCAGGTGAGATGTTATATTTACCTGCTGGTTGGTTTCATGAGGTTTCAAGTTTCGCTTGTACTGAAGGTGGCGCGCATATTGCTATTAACTATTGGTTAATCCCTCCAACTAATGATAATTTTAGCAACTGCTACAGTGATTCATATTGGAGTGAAGATTGGGAAAGAACTAAGAAGGCAATCGATTTAGTTAGAGAAGGAAAAGTTGATTTAAATTCTGAAAGCGACGAAGACAAGATTTCTGGAGAGAGCGAAGAGGATCAAGATGATATAGACGAAGAAGACGAGGGAGATGATTAGATAGTACGGTTAATATACGATTCATTTTATTAATATTCAGTGTGTTTGGTTTGTTTGATTAAAAACTAAATTGACTTGGAAACCAGCAAATATGGCGGCTTTTTCCTTACTGTCACCCGTAAAACATTTACAAGAAATTTGCATATAGCAATTATTCAACTGCTTTACTTGCTATTATCTATTAACATATTTACTCATTCAATATGTAAAAGAATCCGGGGTATGAATGGAGTCCCTGGCTTCCAAATGATTCATATATGATCTCCATAATTTGTCACCTCTTCTCAAACAATTTACATCACCAACCATGACCAATCCGTATTTGGCCCTCGTAAGAGTCACATTCAATCTTCTTTTGTCACTGAGAAAACCAATTTTACCTTGGGGGTTGGATCTAACCCAAGACATCACCAACAAATCCTTTTCACGACCCTGGAAAGCGTCAATGGATGCAACCATAATACCAGAGATAATATGAATTGTAACACGTTTAGAATTCTTAGAATCATCAATATCTTTTTCGACTTGTATTTGCTTATGATCGGGGTTGATGATGTCATCCGTTGCAAGAATTGAGGAGATTAAACTACGCTGACCGCTATACGGAGTTACCACTCCGATATTCTCTTTCTTAACTCCCTTTTTAATAATTAAGTTTTTCAACACTTGAAGAATGTATTCAACCTCCCCACTGTTCACATAAGAATTATGGACAAACTCTTCGCGAGCCTTTCCTTGCGTATCCCAGAAATAAACTGGATTTTCTGGTATGCCGATCATGCTTCTTGCTTCGGTCGTAATGCCATCCTTTAATAAACCACCGTAAAATTTATTTCGTGGGAACTCACTAATTGCTGGATGCATACGGTATTGAGTATCTAATAGATGAGGAGTTTTACATGAACCGTTGAGTATCACCCTTTCAAATAAAGATAACGATAAACCGGGAATGGTATAGAAACAACTCAATTGTTTCTGATCACCAACAAAAACGAATCTATTGGCTCCCTGAACAGCCAAAGGAATTAGTGTGCTAGGATCGGAAGATTGGGTAGCTTCATCCATAATCACAATTGGGAAGTTTCCAGTAGACAATCGATTGGATCCTGCACCAACTGTTGTTGTAAAGACAACACTTGCTTTTTTTACGATTGCTTTGGTTATTTTATAACTTTCTTCAAGAAATTTCTTAAACGTCTCCTGGTCAATATTCGGGGTTCCTTTTCTCAAATCATCGAGTACTTTCTTGTACTCAGATGGAAGAGCATCATATAGCTTGTGATGTAAACAGATTGAAGACAATGGGTGTGAACGATCATAGTCTCTTTCCCTTTCATCTGCTACGACTCTCAAAAGGTCGACACCGTGGTTGGATATCAATTTTTCTGCAATGTTGTCAACAGCAATATTTGAAGCAGCAACAACCAAAACTGGGAATTCACCCAACTCTAACAGTTGTAAAATGATTTCAAAAATTGTGGATGTCTTTCCACTTCCAGGAGGGCCCTGAATCACTGTAATATCGTTATTAAAAACAGATTGAACAGCGACCTTCTGGGAATCGTTTAAGTTATTTCTTGAAAAGTTCAACTTGTTTTTCAAAACAGCATGTTTAATGGGTTCCTTTCCTAAAATCATTTTAATGAAACTATCATTTGATATTGTGTTCATTGCATTCATAATTCTACTAGTAGGAACAGATGTCGGCATCACTTTCAAGTGTTTGAAGTTGACACCCCTCGGCAATGGTTGATTATTCCATCTGAATAATTGGATGTCCATGCAAATAAGATCTCCAATTCCAGAGGGAATTACTTCCTTCTGGATATACACATTGACTACACTGCCATACCAAGCTATTTCATCATTCAAGATCAAAAACATACCCTGGCCAACGGGGAATGGGTTCTTCTTCAAGATTTTGTATTTTTCAGGAATGAATTTGTCAAGAACCTCAGAAGTCATGGGTATGTTTAAATAAAACCGCTTGTTCTTTGCGTTGAAAACTTCCGACCATTCAAGTCCAAAATCTTTGTTTTCAATAATGTTAGTTTCATTAGTGGTCTTCTCTTCTAAAAATAAATTGTAACTCATTTCTCTAAAGTAGGCGTCTAGATGACTATAAGAAAGTTTCGGTTTCTTTGATGGGCGATATTTGGTAATTGATTCTGGTATAACAAATCCACCATGATTAGTCTTGCTTGCATTTCTTTCATTCCTATTTCTCTGATTAATTGACAAATTTGTATCGGTAGCTAATCTACTAAATAGGTAGTTTAATCTTTCTACTATACCAAATGAGGAGGCAGGTCCCACAACAATATCTTTCATGATTACACCTCAAATATTCGAATGAATAAAAGGATAATTTATAAGCCTTGTGAGAAATAGGTTGTTATCCACTTAACGAGTCAGAACACGATCAAATACATAAGGGATTAAGTATCTTTTTATGATTGATAGGGCACGTAGGAATAGCAATATCTTTGACTGATAACAACATTAGAGATAAAAGCAACTGTTATCTGAAAAAGTGAAAAATAATAGGCGCCATACTTGTATGTATTTAAGATATTGGATTATATACTTTTTGGTATAACAGTACAAATTGTTTTCGAATGTAACTTTTACCGAAACCCACATGTAGCAACATGTAATTAAGGAGTCCCGCTAAGTCACTACCAGTTTGTCCCCTTTTCCCATTCCAAACGAGCGGCAAGTGATAACTATGAAGAGATAGAGCTAGCAGATGTTCGTACTTTTATCACAATAGTTCATTCTTAAGGTTTCTATTAAATATAACACCTAGATTCATTCCTATAAATTCAGATTATCCTTATCTACGTTACAATTCTCCATTGATCTTCATTTCAACAATTAGCGAAATTCAATTTTGATGAAGTCTTTCAGAATAATATGACGAAACAATGAAGTTTAATATCTTGATAAACTTTATCTTGATTAGATCTTGGCACGAAGCAAAGTTTCTTGAAAACATCCGTTCATGATCTTTCTCTTCACAAAAAAAACCGAGGATCTTGTTAATTAAACATTTAAAGGATTGATATTTCTTGTATGCTCTGTGGAATTCGAAAAGGTTACCTTTTCAAATGCTTTGTGTGTTTTCTCTTAGCCTCAAGGTCTACATGAAAGACTACAGAAAATGTGGGCATATAAATTTTTTGGAATTTTGGAATTCTTTATAGACATGATTGACTGTATGCATGACCTAGTTGAATCTATTGTAAATTGTAAAAGTTTAATACTTCATAAACATTGAAAAGTTTGAAATTTGACAAACATTGTACAAATCTCCACAAAAATCATCCTACACAGATACAGTCATTCTGCGGCTCTTCCACCTACCTAAGAGCACTGCACATTCCATCCCCCACACAATGCCCCATAAATTATTAAAAACTCAAACAGCAAATGATTGTAGGAACAAAGTGGGCAATTAATTAAT
The DNA here is from genome assembly GCA_001655755.1 of Hemisphaericaspora haegerdaliae. NCBI lineage: Eukaryota > Fungi > Ascomycota > Pichiomycetes > Serinales > Debaryomycetaceae > Hemisphaericaspora > Hemisphaericaspora haegerdaliae. The sequence continues at coordinate 80,143 of LQHL01001869.1, forward strand.
TAAATGGCATACACATGTGAACAAGAACGGTTTTGTGGCTGCAAAAAAGGACAGTAACCAGGGTTTCCGAATATGGGAGGTGCAGATGCGCACAATGCGCAATTATCACAAAACTGCGACTGGATGCAAAAAAGGAGAATGAATAAAAAATACATAAAATTATTCAAGATAAGGGTTGTAACCCTAATCCAACACGTGATAGGGTTGGATGACTTATCTGGATGGTTAGAACTTTTTTCCAGAATATACTTCACAGCTTGAAATCGCCAAGAAAAAATACATATCCATTTAATGATACCGTAGTGGGTGGATTAATCCGCAAAGAAGCCTAGATGACGAGTTGTTCTTAGTATGAGGGTTAGGGAATTACCTGGTGCAAAAGATGTTACCTAAAATTGTATTAATTTTATAGTAAAATCGTCTCGAAAACGTTTTAGCGATATTATTTTCAAGAGAAATATAGAGTGGCGTGGGGAGGATATGAGGGGTAGTTAATTATTATTCTTGACTAAAGATAAGTCATCGGCTTTCCATTGTTCAATTGCTGCCCAAACCTTTCAAAATTCTCTGTAGTGAATCAATTATAATCAGATTTACTCACAGCAGAAGAAAAATAAGTCATGGGTTATATGCAGGACACGTAAATCTCCAAATCAGTATAGCCATTTTCTCTTTGCTGACTAAACTGAATGGGGATGCATAAACAGCACCTAAGATACACGATCTAATCACTGAACAACAGTGGTATCATTGACCTTTTTCAGCACCGACTAACAGAGCAAGTAAAAAACAGTCACCGCTGACCATGTGTCTGTAACTATATCCTGCATATACATTCTTTTTTTAAAAAATAATAAAAATTTTTCATCAAATTTATTTTGTTTATGGCCGCTAAGAGAATGGTACAAAATTTACTTAAAATAGTAAAGTATTAACAATCATACACATCTGTACTTTTTGTACTACATCGCAAATAACTTTACAGGTTAGCTCCTTTTTTTTGTTTTATTTCTCTTTTCTTTATAAATATATATATATATATCAAGCCTTTATAGGACATACCATACACCATTACTAATATCACTTAGTACTTACCATAACATAATAACTATTCAAATAGTATGCATATTACCATCTTCACAAATTAAACTATACAGTAAAGAAATGCAATGAATACCATGTGGATATCTCCTATTACTTGTTTCAGATGGATAGATAGCCAGAGGGAGGCAGATGGTACTCCAGACAACTAAACTACCATAAAAAAAGGGGGCTCTGAATGCTATCCAACCTGTCAAGTACACACTATCCACAATGCTTCATTTGCAACTTCTTTACTGTCTCACTTCATAGTGTATGCTATATACTCATTTTAGTTGATGCACACACTTTATCAGTTCATTGTATATTAATTCAATCTATAAATTAGTTCCTGCACATAACCTACACAGTTGCAATTTATTTTTGAAATAAAAAAAAAGAAATTAACAGAAAAACAAAAAGATCTACAAAACAAAATAAGTATTATAAAAACGTTTGTTTCATCCTTTACATACTTTTACTAAGCTCATCGTTTAAAAAATCATATCTTGATCTACATTATACTTTAAGTTAAAGATATATAATTTTCAATACTCATCCCGAATTAAATATTTAATTATAATTTGATTTGGTGACTCATTTACAACTACTGTTCCTAATATAAAAAACAAAAGAGCTCCGCACTTACCCCACGGCATAAGAGGATACCAACCAATCCTTTATCCATTTCCCCACTATACATAAAACATATAAAAAAAACTTTACCATTTATAACATCGACCCTATAATCGTTCTATGGACAACTTATAAAGACATTCAAAAATATATTATTATACTTTTTTCACATCTTTAACGACTTCAATCTAACGAATACATTTTTTTATATCTTTGTTGTTTTTATTGTTTTTATTACATTAAGGGTTTTAATTATTACTTTATAAAGGGAAAAAGAAAGAATCAACTGGTTTTTATATCTTATTAAGTTGATCAAAATTTTTTATTGTTACACTGCACTATTCAATTCAAAACATATTTTTACGTATTATTATGGCATTAACTGAAAAAAGACCAATTGCGTTACCAGTAACAGCTGCTCCTGCTTCTCCATCCTTCAATCCAAATACTTTATCTATTGCTACCAAGGCAAGAAAGGGTAGTTTACCATTATCTCCAATTGCTGAAAGGATTACAATTAAAAAGAAAGATGAATCAAAAGAGGAAGATAAAGATGAACAAAAGAAAAACGGAATGTTATCACCAAAGTCAAACAACGAAGGAGATGATGAAGACGAAGAAAATGATGATGAAGAAGATGATGACGACGAGTCTTCATCACTCTCCAGAAGTATTTCTCCAGATTCATTAATGAATGATGATCGTGAAGACAATGACAATTCATCTCGAGAATCAACACCACCAACAACAACATCCACCCCACCATCATCATCGGACAATCTTCCAACCAGTACCAAAGTAAAAAAGTCAAAGAGTATCTCTCGTGCTCCTATCGCAACCGGTATTTCCACAACTATTCCAGTGACAGGAGATAAACCAAAACCTGAACAAAAAAATGATCCATCATTAGAAGACGATGTACTTTTTGCTATATTTGTCATTTTGTATGAGAAAGATCCCGAGGGGCAAGGTATGACAGTTAAACAAATCTGTGATGTCTTGATCGAGCAACATCCGGAAATGGCCAATTTGTCAACCAAAACCTCAAATCTCGTAAGTGCAAAGTTAAATGCATATGTAAAAAGAGTGGAAAAGGGAGATGTGAATTTGAAGTATGCTATCTCGAGAGATTGGGCTGATGCCTCTCCCAAGAGAATGGTCTATGTCTATCGTGGGATTTTGGCTGATGATTTCCATGTCTACGCCAAAAAATTAATGGAAGAACACAAGAAGAAACAGCAACAGGAAAATCAAGAACAACAACAACAGCAACAAGATGAAAATGACGGTGACTCTGCTTCCGCCAGTCCAAAATCAAAGAAATGTAAAGTTGATTTAAAAGATACTGATGTTGAACTCGACCTGTTGGAAGCTGGTAAGGAAGCTTCTTTGACTAAACCCAGAAGACTGACCATGTTTGATTTAGGTATCAATAGAAATACATTCTTAGATGGACCTGTTGATAGATCAAATTGGTTCGTTCCGTACTTATCTGCGCCAGTAACTGCTTCCCTCACTGATTCATCCACCATTATCACCCTTCCATCTACTAAAGAAGACGAGGAAGATGAAGCTAAGGAAAACTCCGATTTAGAGTTTGATTTTGATGTGTTTTCAGATACAGATGATGACGATGAAGACTTAGATATCATTGAAACTATGAAGAAAAACTCAAAAAAGAGAGCAAAGTCAATGTCATATCTTTCTTTATCTGCCAACAAGAAGCCAAAAGTGATGACTGCTGCTGCTGCTGCCCCTCGTGCTTCTCGTGCTCCCTCTTCTCATTCTCCTAATGCTGCTGCTGCCGCCGCTGCATTACATGCCGCCGCCTTGAAGGCCATTGCTTCTAATAATGGCTCTGGAACTACCGGATCTGGATCTGGTAATAATAAGGCTAAATGGTTGAATGTAATCAGATCGGGATTTTTGACTCAAGAAATTGGTACGCCAGAAGATACCAGTTTAGCTGACTTGGATAAGTTGTTTACATAGACATAAAAATAATAAATTAATAATTAGAATAAAACGGTTTATACTTATACAGTACTATAGAAACTCAATCTTGAAACGGATTGCCAATGTAATATATTCTTTCGCTACTCGGTCTGGAAACAACAATTCGTTCATCTATGACATGTAGTACTTTGGACCATCACCACCTTCTGGAACATTCCAATCAATGTCCTGAGTAGGGACCTTAATATCACAAGTCTTGCAATGAATACAGTTTTGTGAATTGATCTGGAACTTAACCCCTAATTTCTCATCTGCATCCTCAACATATTCATATACACCAGCAGGACAGAACCTTTGTTCAACACCTTGATATTTAGGCCATGCGATTTCAGCATGTTTACGTTCATCCTGTTGCGGGATCTTTAAATGACATGGCTCGTCTTCATCATGAGAAGTTCCTGTTCTGGACACAGAAGTCAAGATATCGAAAGTGAGTTCATTATCTGGTTTTGGATATTCAATTGGCTTGAAATTGGCTGCAGGTTGAGTTGCAGCCGAATCGGTATGCTTGTGATGTAATGTCCATGGTTCATGACCTTGTGTAAACATGGTAGTTAAACCAGAATGAGCCAATCCTCCCAAGAATCCCACTGGAGTATTGAATGATGGACGACAATTACGTACCGCATATAATTCTTTATATGCCCAAGATTGTTTAAATGTATCTTCAAAAGCCTTCAAATCCCAAGCAGTATATTCTTCATCAAAGGTATCTTCATCAACCGGTTCCCATTCATTTTCCACATATGCCTTAAATATCTCATCAGCAGCAACTAAACCACTCTTCATGGCAGTATGTGAACCTTTAATCTTAGGTACATTCATAAACCCAGCTGAGCATCCAACTAGTATCCCACCTGGGAAATGCAATTTAGGAATAGATTGATATCCACCTTCATTTAATGCTCTTGCTGCATATGATATACATTTTCCTCCACGTAATGTATCAGCATAAAATGGATGTAATTTCATCTTTTGAAATTCTTGATATGGAGAAACATATGGATTGGCATAATCTAATCCAATGACTAATCCAACAGCAACTAAGCCATCGCCGAAATGATATTGAAACCCACCTCCATATTCAGCCAGTGATAAAGGATAACCCATTGAATGACCTACGAAACCAGGTTTGAAATTTTCGGTAGGAACTTCCCATACTTCTTTAATCCCAAGTCCATAAGTTTGAGGATCAGATTTTGAACGAAGATTGAATTTAGAAATGGCGGATTTAGTAAGTGATCCATGACATCCTTCAGCAAGAACTGTCATTCTGGCATGAAATTCCATTCCACGTTCAAATGATGCCTTGGGACTACCATCTTTAGCTATCCCCATATCTTGAGTAGCAACACCTTTAATGGCGTCTCCAGAGTCATTATAGATCAATTCACTAACCGAAATACCAGGGTATAATTCAACACCAACCTCTTCAGCTTGTTCAGAAAGATATTTGACAACTTCATTCAAACTAACAATATAATTCTTCCCCTTATTTGCCAATTGTGGAGGTTCAGGTAACCAATAACTACCACCACTTTTCGTTAAATATCTCATACTGTCCTTAGTAACTTTGGTAACCATCTCACTAGGTAATGGAATCCCACCACTAGCTTCAGTCAATTCACTATCGGGGAATAATTCAAGGAATGCGCGAGGTTCAATCACGGCCCCACTTACTATATGACTTCCGAAATCACCAGCCTTTTCCAATACGACAACTCGAAGTTCTCCACTTCCCTTTTCATTATCGAGTTGTTTTAGTCTAATGGCAGTAGTTAACCCAGCAGGACCACCTCCTACTATACATACATCCACAGTATCGATTGCACGTTCTTCATTCAAAATTGCAAGTTGATCTTCTGATATTTGGAAACGTGTGTAAGTGTTATGAAAGCCTCTCGTAGCTGTGATGACTCTTGTTGAGGAGATAAGTCTGTGCGGAAGACTGGCACCCAATGACGGTGTTATAAATCGTTTTGTTGCTCTAACCAAGAGAGTTCTACGAAACATCCTTATCCTTGATTGATTCAAACAAATTAAAGTGTTCTGAAATATTATATGAGTCAAGGATTTTATTATCTTGGTTAGTGTCGCAAGATGTGATAACCTGCATACAGGATTTTTCAACAAATCAAATTAATTAAATTAATCATCTCTCAGTTGATGTCATGGAATTTTATAAATATCTGCTTGTATACAGTGATCAAATGATGATCGGTATGAATGTTGGATGATTCAGTTAATTTTAGATACTCCCAAGTAAACTAGACGATATTATCACTATTCCATACATAAAAAGCCTCCCTAATATCAAATTGAATGTTCTAGTTATAATTCTGGTGATCTCTGTGATCTCTTATCTGTTAATTTTGACTCTGATAAGCACCCCCAGCTAAAAATCCAAATCAGACACATAAAATTAATTCTATACAAAAAGACAAACACCAAATCTAATTAACAAAAAAACAATA
>LQHL01001869.1:86368-122748 GCA_001655755.1 Hemisphaericaspora haegerdaliae
GGTTAGTGTCGCGAGATGTGATAACCTGCATACAGGATTTTTCAACAAATCAAATTAATTAAATTAATCATCTCTCAATTGATGTCATCAAATTTTATAAGATGGGCTTTATTCTGCTTGCACACAGTCATCAGATTATTATCGGTATGAATGTTGGATGATTCAGTTAATTTTAGATACTCTCAGGTAAATTAGACGACATTATCACTATTTCGTATGAGAAAAATAACAAATTGAATGTTATAGCTATTCTGGTGATCTCTGTGATCTCTTATCTGTTAATTTTGACTCTGATAAGCACCACCAGCTGAAAATCCAAATCAGACACATAAATTAATTCTATACAAAAAGACAAACACCAAATCTAATTAACAAAAAAACAATACCATATAAATATATACATTTATACACATTAGGAGGAATTTCCACTACTTCCTTCTCCATTTTCTAAACCAAGTAACATTCAATCTGGATGTTCTCTCTATAAATTGATGATCAAAAACATAATTCCCTTCATTTAACACTGCGCCTTTTCATTTCACTATGATACCCAAATAGTTAATTCTCCACCCTCGCCATCCAATTCTTCAATAGCTACCATCCAATCATCGTTTGAATCCATAACCACAAAATCACCATCTTCATCACGATATTTCAACTTTTTAACTAAAATATCTTCATTCTGTTGTCCCTCACTAATGAGTCTATTCAATATTCGTGAATATAATTCGTTGAATCCAATATTGGAATTAACAGTTAATCCATCCACCTCTTCACCATTATGACTTAACTTAATATTGATATCAAATGATGGCGTTCCTGATTGAGATGCACCACCACTTCCTCCACTTCCAGAACTATTGATAGTATTGTTGAAATATGATGTTGAAGAACCTGATGAAAGTCGTTCAGATGATTTTCTAGCCATTGCTCTCATCATTGAATAAGTAGATGAAGAAGAAAAATGTCTTGGTGCCATACCAGAACTTCCATTTGATGATGATCGTGAATCATACGGAGATACGGTATAATCATAAGCTTCTTCAGAAGTAGTAGAAGTACGGGAATTCTTTTTAATAATTTCATTCATTTCATTAGCTCTTAATTGACGAAGACATGTTTCCCATTGATTACGAGCTTCTTCTGTTGGATAACGTAATGTAAATGAACCACTTTCTTTCTTACCCAGCCATGATATTATAAGAGTATAACCTTGACCTTGAGGAGCACTTATATTATAAACTTCATGAATGTATACTCTACCTTTTAATTCTAATATGGTAGAATCTTTTTTAGAACCCAAAGTTTCTAATAGATTAACTGAACTTGTTGAATTTGTCAGTTTCTTTCTAGTAAATTTACTTCGTTTTTCTTTATCTTTATTATCTTTATCATTTCCAATTTCAATAAAGAAAAATATAATTTTTTCAAATAAATATGCAACATATTCACGTTCATTTTCTAAATCTCGAACTCCAACTTTTCCAAAATGTAATAATTGACCTTGAGTATCTATATCAAAACCTCGCCAATTTTGTACTCTGGTACGTAACTTATCAACATATTGTTTATTTTCTGCTCTTCTTTGTGCTTCATTAACCAGATTGGCCACTTCTTTAATTGCATTTCTTGCAATTAATAATTCATTAAATGAAGTCAGTTCAGTTTCTGGTGTAGAACATTTAATTAATTCTTTAAGTAATAATGGATATTTACATAATCTTTGAATTGGTTTTAAGATGTATGATTGTAATTCAAATCCAGGATCCAAAATTGTTGAAGATTTTTTTAAATTACTAGCTTCACGAGATATTAAATCTATTGCTGATAATTGTCCAGTTGACCAAAGTTCATAAGCTTTAAAAGGACCAATAGAAGCATGGATAAAGATGGATCCTATACGTTGATATTTTATGGGAACATTAATATTGCATTCTAAACCATTTAAGAAACGACGTTGAAAATCAATAATTTCTGATAAATTTGGGAATAAATTATTAATTTGTTCTGATGATAATAATTCAGCATCTTGTAATTCTTTTCTATATTGAACAAGTAGTTCTAAATCTTGTACATATTTACGTTCAGTTTCAATAATTTCTTTAAAAACTTTTGATCTTTCATCAATTGGATTAACTTGAATATTAATTTCATTTTCAACATCTATTTTAGTTGAATCATAATCATCTAATAACTTTTTAATAACTTTAACAATTTTAATTAAATCTTCAGTATTATCAGAAAATACATTTGAAATTGTAAACATAAATTCATCATTAAAATTCACATTTGTTTTAACTGCAATTAAGAAATCATATACTGATTTCTTACAAATTCTTAAATCATCACTTGCTACAACTGGAATTGGTTGTTCTAAACGAATTAAATGATTAAATAATAAACATAATGGAGCACCTTGTTGAAATAATTTCCACAAATGAGTAGCAGGATCAACACTCACACTTGCAGGTAATACACCAGCAGTGAAAGTAAATACATGATTCGAAGCATTACCACTTGCTTTTGACATCGAATTTGTTGTATTTATTGAATGAAGTGAAACTCTACTTGAATCGGAACTGATTGATGATCTTGTGGTACCATTTCCATTAGAGGAGATATTGGGACCACCATCAGTAGTTGAAGGAGTTTCTTGAGCTAAAGCTAATGCTTGTTGTTCAGCAAATTCTTCAGCTTGCAAATAGGCATGATTAAGATATGGTTCCATACCAGGTATTAATTTAAGTTTACGTTTTAATAATTCACATTGATAATACAAATGATCTTTCGGAGATGATTGTTTATTGAAATTGTTGATATTAACCACTGAACCTGTTGTCAGGGTTATTCTTGATATAGAAGTAGTACTGGAGTTTGTAGTAGAATTAATGGTAGTACCTGAAGTTGAAAGTGAACGGAATGCCTGTGGTAGTTGATCCATTGTGAGAGTTATTTTGTGGGTGTAGTTGTAATAATTCTAGTAGTAGTAGTAGTAGTAGTTGTTGTTGTTATATTAGCAGCTATATCAATAGTTGTATTAGTGGGGGTTAAGTATAATAGTAAGTAAGTAAGTAATAGTTGTAGTAGTTGTAATAGTAGTAGTTATTTTTACAACCAAACTCAGAATTTGGTTGTAAGTTTTTTTTTTTTTGAGAGCCTTAATAATATTTTTTTTTAATCTCACAATAAAAAATTAATTTAAATATTGGTGGTGTGTACTCAACAATAATTTTTAACTTAAATAGGAGAAACAACAAAAGAAAAAAAAAATAATATTTAGTATACAATGGGTAGTGTATTAACCGTGTTTGATGGAAAAATATGAAAGAATACAAAGAAAATATTAGACGAGGATGTCACGTGCACACTTTTTTCCCCCTTTAGAAATGTAATACCACTTTCTAGTGATTCTTGACATATTTACTCCAAGTATCTCTATCACTAATTCAACTACTACTAGTAGTACTACAATACTATTGAACTAGTATATTCTACCTGTATGACATCATCCTTCAATTACGTTCTCCCACATATTCACAAACAAATTATATTGTCTTTTTGATGTCCTTTATTAGATTGTGTAATATTAATTCTGTGTAATATTGTACCTTAATTCCTTTCCCAATTTAGCATAACCATAGACGACGATAATGCTACTGTTTTATCACTCGTGTAGCTTCTACATCTGTTAGTAGCGCCACAGTTACTATTACTTCCATCTCTTTATACTTCGAATAGTATAACCTTGTAGAATACTAAATTGACAACCATACATGTACTGAAAATTCAACTGTAAGTAAATTCATGTTTCAAATTAAATATGTTTCACTTCACTAAAGTTTAATTTTTTTTTTGCCAAATTTTCATACTAATTACCAATTTTATTTAGAATTCTATAGAATTGAAAGATTCATTAATTCCTTCAGCCACCAATATGACGTAGTTGACATATAAAAAGTCTAATTACTACTAACTACTTCAAAAGGATCTTGATTCATAGTTATGGCACCCATCTAGGACTTCTTAACAAATTCTATTATTTTCTCTCTAGTGTAGGTCGAATTTCTTTTTTTGAAAATCAGGGTTCATTTTAAGGGTCTATGAAACTTATTTTCTCCAAATGATTAATATACCACCTTATAAGCTTTCGTTTTTAGTATGTTAACAATCTTTTGAAGGATGTTGCAGAGAAAATTTATCACAAACTATTACCACAAAGCATCTTTCATTTGAAACAATTCTCTTCCTCTTTGATATTGGATCAGACTTGACCGGTTCATGATTGACCTTCTCGAAACAATAATACCTTATCCAACATACCACTTTCTCTCTCTTCAACTTAACATTTTTTGGGATGAAGTTTTTCCTTTAAACAAGAGACCATTGGGGTTTGTTTTCATCTAGTGATGAGTTGTACTGTGGTTCCTTAGTTTTTAGGGGTTTGCAACCAATAATACGCCTCTCGAAATCCAATACAAGCTTTCTTTCCAAAACACAGGTTTTGTGATCAGTAGTTTAATTCAATCTCATTGACCACAACCTGGCACATTTCACATGATTCATGAGTATTTGTACTAAATCGTATAAGTTAAAAACCTCCAATCAAATTGTCTCTATTACCCACTCTAATTCCCACTTCTGGGTTTACTTTCTACTGTATATACAAAAGCTACACTACTAATACAATTAATCGTCCCTTCAGTCACGTCTACGTCTAGGTTCTCTATCCCGTTCACGATCACGATCACCTCCACCGGAACCACCTCCACCACGTCCATCAGACTTCTTCATCAATGTCAACGTAGTACCATGGTCAGAAGCATATACAAAACTAGTCTTTGTGGGAAACCATGCCAGCTTAGCAAAAGTCATTTGCCCAGATACACTATTTGGAATTTCAAACACATTTACTCCTGATTCTGTATCAAACACGATTGCATTCGAACCCGTGTCAAATGTAGTTATCATATATGTTCCATCTCTACTTGTGTCTATATGAGCTATCGATTCATCTATTTCAGTCGTCACTCTTGAAACAGACATGGTTGAAGTTTGCCAATGTGACACAACCCCTTCGCTAGTTCCAACTACGAAATAATTACCTCTTGGCAGGATCGATATAGTTGTGGCGGATGAACGATGTCCTGTTAAAGTGGTACGTAACTTCACTTCGGTTAAATCATCAGAAACTTCATATATTGGTAACGTACCATCATGTAATGCACATATGAAATATTTATGTCCATAATGAAACCATTTCAAATCATAAACATGTTCATGTAATTTCACAGTATTTATCAATTTATATCCTGTTGTTTCATACAACAATATGGTAGAATCACGATCAACGACCACTAAAACCTCTCCATCACGACTATAGTTCACCAATATTAAAGCATTTTTATCTGTTCGTATAGTACGTTCCAATGTCCCATTATGACCTTTCCAAATCTTAATACAATCATCACGACCAACAGTAGCAAATGTATATTCTGTTCTAGGATCCCAACTAATACTCTCAACCGCCTTACTGTGCGCATCTTCAATTATGATAGGTTCAATCATTCTATCCTGAATAAATTTCCAAATACGCACAGATTTGTCGGTACGTGTCAATACACATCTTGTTCCACACGAGTTGATAGATACTGTGATGATTTCAGTCAGGGATGATGTGTGACCTGGGAGAGGTTTATCAGATACTTGTATTGCTTGAAAACGGGAAAAGAAGTCCCTATTACGAGCTGCATTAGTAGACGACATCACTATTTCCAATTTTTTATTTGCTCAACTAGGAGTGGAGAACTTTGAAAGGAATTTGTGTACTCAATTGAGAATTAAAACAAAATAGTTGTAAACAATTTTTCATGTTTTATTACGATTCAAAATGTTTTGAACAACAAATCTGAAAAAACCCCAAAAAAAAAGAATAGAAAAACCGAAAATTTGTCTTTCAATCTCGACTGAGTTTTTTGTCAAGATCTTATAAGAAACAACAGGGAGGTTAAGCTAACATGTCATCACGATCAAGGCTTCTCTCGCTCGATGCTTTCTCGAAAACAGTTGAAGATGCTCGTATAAGAACAACTTCAGGTGGGTTAATTACACTTATATGTGTTCTGATTGTATTATTCCTTATTCGTAATGAATATATTGATTACACCACCTTAATTACTCGTCCTGAGTTGGTTGTTGATAGAGATATCAATAAGCAATTGGAAATTAATCTAGATATTTCATTTCCCAATTTACCTTGTGATTTAATAACTATTGATATTTTGGATCAAACTGGAGACATGCAATTGGATGTTATTCAATCAGGGTTTAAAAAATTGAGATTAATTAAGAAAGATGGTGTTATTGCTGATGAAAAATTAGATGAAGTTCCAATTATTAATAATGATTTTTCTTTACGGGAAAAGGCCAAGGGATTACAAAAAGGTGAGGATCCAAAGAACTGTGGAAGTTGTTATGGTGCTTTACCTCAAGATAAACATCAATATTGTTGTAATGATTGTGAAACAGTTCGTAGAGCATATGCTGAAGTATCATGGAAATTCTATGACGGTGAGAATATCGAACAATGTGAAAAAGAAGGGTTTGTCGCCAGGATCAAAAAACGCGTTGCCGATAATGAAGGATGCCGTATCCGGGGAACAACCAAAATCAGTCGTGTTTCCGGTTCCATGCAATTTGCCCCAGGTTCAATCTTCACTGATAAAGGAGTCCATATTCACGATTTATCACTCTACGACAAATTCCAGGACAAATTCAATTTTGACCATGTTATAAATCATCTTTCATTTGGTACAGGAGTGACCAATTCAAAAGGTAGTAGTTTAGTCACAGCTACTCACCCTCTTGATGGACACCAGTTTGCACTTGGTCAAAAGAAGCATCTTGCCTCATATTACTTGAAAGTGGTAGCTACCCGATTTGAATCCTTATCTACCGAAACAACATCAATAGACACTAATCAATTTAGCGTCATCACCCATGATAGACCATTGAAAGGGGGTACTGATGAAGATCATCAGCATACTGTTCATGGAAGAGGTGGTGTACCCGGAGTAGAGTTCCATTTCGATATTAGTCCTTTGAAAATAATTAATAGGGAACAATATTCAAAGAATTGGAGCGGATTTGTTTTGGGATGCGTTAGTTCAATTGCTGGTGTGTTGATGGTGGGGACATTGATTGATAGATCGGTTTTTGCTGCCCAACAGGCTATTAAGGGGAAGAAAGATATTTAGTATGGTGAGTTATAAAGTGAACCAAAATTCGCCCATGAATTTGGTTTCCTTTTCTCTTCAATATTCTTGAGAACTTCGCTATAGACTGACAAGTACATAGTTTCATGGTCACTATTGATGAGTGACAGAATCACTAAAAATAAAAAAGAGAACGTAGATAGAGTTAATATATTGTTTGTTTTAAAAGATGTAGAAAATGACAAATAAAGGTTACGCTAGTTATCTCTCTTTATGCGTTTTTTTTGATTAGGCGATATTTACAGAAGGGATCTATCGGGGATTTATGTACATGAAGATTAGACATCACTTAATAAATGTTGAATTTCTTGATAGTATTCAGCTGGTAAGGAATCTTTCAATTCCTGTTTAGTTAACCATTTAAATTCAAGTGATTTTTCTTGAGGAACAAATAAACCAGATAATATATGTGATTTGATGAAAAATTCCTTCTTGTTTTCCTTTGAATTGTTTAATAAATGACATGGAGTTTTAGAAACATTGAAATAGTTGATTTGAGTTCCACCAATTTTATCTAAACCATTTTTAGCGATTTGATCTAAACCAGCCACTTGTGCATCTTCTCCAACTGGTTGTTCTTCAAAATTAGGGAATTTCCATTCATTACTTTGTTTGGTAACTAAATACAAGGTACGACTTAATTGTCTTTCCAAACTACTTTCATCACCTTTTCTATCCGCTTCAGTGATTCTGTCATTTGGGATAATCTTTCTAGACAAATCAGTTTTACTCACCTTTCCATCTACTTCAGGGTCAAAATCCAAGTCACCTTCGTCCTTGTATGTTTTTGGAACTTTTAAGACTTCTTTAAATCTTCGATCTCTACCTTGTCTAATCTCTGGTCTTCCTTGGGAATAATGGGCACTTGGATCATTTGGAACTGGACCGACATTCAATTCACGGAATTTTTGAAAGGATATAGTACCTGGCTTGAAATAAAACCAACGAGGGAATGTCCACATTAATCTTCTCCATAATTCTGTTTGATACTTATAAAACTGCTGTTGAAATTTATTTAAATCTTGAGTAATTATAGGATTTCTTGACAATAATAATGTCAGTGAAATGGCAGAGGTAGTAGATGGTTGGGTGGAGTATGCCCTTATAAGGATTCTGCTTGTTCCTCTCATTCCTTTCTCTTTGGTTTGACCCTATGATGTATATTTGTTTGTAATAGTAGTCGTGAATGTCTCTAAATTTTCAATGTAAAGGAATGGAAAATTAAAATTTTCAGAGGGCTCATATATACGTATACATCAGTATATTTGAGTATGCACGTGAGTCAAAGGCAATCCGGGTAACAAACTTTTGTGGTTTGGATTTCACCCATCGCTGGTAAGTTTTTTTGCTCACGCCATTTGTTTACTATAAATTGATTGGATAATCCCCCTTTTTGTTTTTTTACAACCACAATTTCATCAAGCAGGTAATCTACCAGTCCATCAATCAAATCAACTACTACTAACTAAAACAGGTAATAGATTAAAATTGTATATTCATTTCTATTCACCACACATCTTTTTTATTTAGTTCTTAAAAGTTTCTTCCGTATTTTTAACGCTTAGACAAGGAAGATTTACATACAAGTAGACAAAGAATTATTCGTGGTCAATTTTTAAAAGAAATCAGTAGAAATTGTTTGTTGTATTTAGAAACTTGTAAAATTCGTATCAACAACAAATCCATCGAATCCATTCAGAGAGACTGAGAAAACAGTAATAAGTAGATATTATACAGTAGGAAAAATGTCATTATCAGAATTCGAATCAATTTTAAAAGAATTATCATCTTTGAAGGCCCCAGGTGTTTCTGGATCTCGTATTAAACGTTTAACGGAGATTGCTTTTCAACAGATTAATCAAGAATCTAAATTAATTACAATCTTATATTCTAATTGTAAAGCAACTCCTTCGACTCATAAATTAGGTACTTTATATGTTGTTGATTCAATTGTCAGAGGATTTATTGAAGAAACGAAAAAGCAAAATCAAATAATTGATTCACTGGCTCCTGAGGGAACATTTGCGTCTGCTGTTTATAAAATTAGTGAATTAATCGAATCATTGATTGACGATGCTTTAGAATTGCTGATTAGTGAATCTCAGAATATAAAAATTAGTAAATTAATTGATATTTGGGAAAGAGCTGAATCTTTCCTGCCTGATATCCTTAAAAGAATTAGAGATAAACATTTTACTTCAACCACTCCACCAGGGTCACCACCAAGAACCAGAGTTGAACCAGTTAAACCCAGCGAAGATAAATCAAGTAGCAATGATTCAAATAGCATCTTATCCGCTCTTGCTTCTTTAGCTAAACCATCGGGCGGTTCGGAAACTCCAACAAGTCAAGCTATTAATTCAGTGCCAAGTAATGACGCTAGTAATATTTTATCTCAATTATCTGCACTTAGTGGAGTATCTAATACCACCACCAGTGTGCCACCTTCCTCAGGAACCACTTCTTCATTACCTCCAAGTTTACCAAAGCCACCACATCTTACTCAGCAACAACAAGCTCCACAGAATCAACAACAACAAGCACCAGCTGGCAATGAGCAAGTTATTTTCAACATGTTACAGCAAATGCAAAATAATGCTGGCGCATCCCCTCAAACTTCTCAGCCCGTTGTTAATGATTACGGTAGCGGTAGACGCGGACGTCGTGATAGCCATGACAATGGTTATGGCAGAAGGAATAGATCTAGATCTCCACAACGTGGCGGTCAATCAAATCAATATGTAAGAACTAGATCTCCGCCACGTATGCATAATCAATCCTTTAATAATAGCTTACCACCAAACCCAATGAAGGCACAACAACAACAACAACAACAGCAACAGCAACAGCAACATCAATATCAACATCAACAACCACAACAACAACAACAACAAGCTCCTGCTTTCGTACCACCACAAGCTATGGGAGGTGAAATGAACATTGAAGGTACCCCACATTTCCGTCCAAGAAATGTTGGATTTGATCCATCATTACCCCAGGCTTCTTTAAAGGTTTTATCTCGTACATTATTCATCGGAGGAGTTCCTAGAAACATGGATGAGCGCGCATTGGCTAGTGTATTACGTCCTTTTGCAGAGGTACAATCAGTCATTCTTAATTCGGAAAGAAAGCACGCCTTCATAAAGGTTTATTCCCGTCGTGAAGCAGAACAAGTCATTACATCATTTAATAAAGATAATGCATTACCTTTAAGGACTCGTTGGGGTGTTGGATTCGGTCCTAGAGACTGTTGTAACTACCAACATGGGATCTCAATTATTCCAATTCAACGTTTAACAGAAGCAGATAAATCTTGGATTGTGAATGCTCAATGGGGTGGTACAGGAGGACAACCAATGCTGAGTGGTATGGTAATTGATGAACCGGATATTGAAATCGGTTCTGGTATTTCAAGTAAGGCCATGTCGAGAAAAATGCCTACAAATTCAGCTAGAAATGGTCCAAAATCAAATCGTCCAGGTGAACCTGATGAAGAATATGTTAAGACTACATTATTACCTCAAGGAAATATTCAAATGTCACATGGGCAACAACCCAATTTTAAAACTTTCCAACAAGCTCTGATTAACCCATTGCAAGGGTTGTTTGGCCAATCTCCACAACAACAAAATACTCAACCTGTTGGCTTTCCTCCCCAAGGTGATGTTAGTAGGTTACCTCCTGTTCCGCCTGCCGGATTTAATGATTTCATGAACAATATGCAACAACAGCGTGGTCCAAACATTGGTGGGAATAGTCCAGCTGGTGGAAATCCTAATCTTGCAGCATTAGCTCAATTACTCCAACAGCAACAACAACCTCAACAACCAAATTAGTTTATAAGATAGTATCTATATAGTTTAATAAAGTATTTTACAAATTTTCCGTTTTGTGTTTCTGTTTTGTCTCAGAAGTTCGTCCTATGTAGCGGATGATTCTGGTTTGATGAAAAAAAGAATTCACCATACAAACATCTACCATAGAAACATTAATGCCGTAGGTAGATAAGATGCAGAAATCAAAAATTTTCAGCAAAGAACAGTATTCCAGTTTAACTAACCTGTTACCTAGTTCCAAGTTAGCCCTGCCACGTTCAAAAAGCCAATTTAAACCGGTGACCATTGCTAAACCGACAATTCCAACGAAACAATCTTCTGAAGACGAATTTCAGACTGATAACGAAGTTCTATTGATGGATGATTATTCGGTGAATTCATCCAGGAAAAGTAAGAAGACTTACAAAAGTCGTAAAAGGAAAGGTCATGTATATAATATTTCTAAAACAAACGCAAGTGTACCAAATGTTGATAATTCAAAAAGTTCCAAGACTGAACTAACTGTATTGGATAGTCGGCTTGCCACATCATCGACCAGTTTGGGAAACATTGCAAGAAACTCGGCCGAGAAAGAAGAAGAAAGTGATTTGTCTGATGATGAGTTTAAAATTCTTGATGTTGAGCACATAAGAGCCAACATCGATGAATACATCTCAAAATCGGACCAAAACCAGGTCATCAAAAATTTTAAAGACGATCTCGCTAAGAATATCGAAAGAGACCTCCCTAAGCTAACTGAAGAATATGGGATAGGCCTTACTTCCAACATCGATTCCTCCAATATTCTTTATTCATTGGAGTTACGACAACAAGCTCAAATCGAGCCTACAAAAATCAAATTCGCAGAGTATAAAATCCCTCCAATCATAGCTTCGCAGAAGGAATTACTAGCCCGTTCTGAGAAATATTTCCACATTATACCGAAGCTCCTCAAGGGCGACCTTCGGATGTCTCATTATTATCATCTTGCACGAAATCAACGAAATCGATCGACTAGAGAAGTAATGAGTAACGATGAAAATTGGCAGATTGATTGGAACTTATATTTCCCAGGATACTATGGATCTAAAAGACAAGCGTTGATAGGTACTTGGATATCCAATAAGTACCAAAAAGAATTGAGACAATTCGGCAACGATACAGTAAGTTATTGGACCATTCCAAAGTTTTGTACATTTATTTTGGCAAATGAGGTGATACTTAGGATGATTATGGAAGATAGAAAGAAGCTGCATCACGAATGTGAAGAAATTACTGATGATGAATTAAAAAAAGAATCAGAGGAAGTCATGCAGAAAACGGTGGATTACGGTACCATTGTTACCGATTCAGTTAAGATTGAGAATGATTTAGATTTCGAAGAGGTTTATAAAAAAGGATCATCATCCCTGAAGAGAAATCTTCAAGATAGTTCTTCCTCTCAGAAAAGGAAGAAAGATCCTATAATGGCCCTCATTGAAGACACCTGATAGTACATATATAATTGTAATAGACCTTAAAATATAACATTAGACTTTACTTCTCATTGTGATTTCTTTAACAAATAGCTTTGCAGAATTTTTCAAGGCTGCACTACCAATTGTTTTAACATAATAATCGATGAAATTTTTGATGATTATGAGCAAGAACTCACAAGTAGATATCGCAGTCTAACTAACAACCTTCTCTTCACAATTCATTCGATTAATTTACTAAAGTATAGGTCGACCATTATTCCGACCCCTACAGCAATCACTTCACATAGATTATTCAACTCAACAGCAAGGATGAGTACCGATATAGTTTTTGCTAAAGAGATCGCTGCTACGGCAATTACTGGTAAAGATGCCTGGAACAGACCGACCCCACAACCAATTACGATTTCAGTGGAATTGAAAACAGATTTCCATCAGGCTTCAGTGACTGATAATTTAAAGTATTCTTTGAACTATGCTGTGATTACAAGAAATGTTACTGAATTCATGAAGAATAATGAAC
Organism: Hemisphaericaspora haegerdaliae; assembly: GCA_001655755.1. Lineage (NCBI taxonomy): Eukaryota > Fungi > Ascomycota > Pichiomycetes > Serinales > Debaryomycetaceae > Hemisphaericaspora > Hemisphaericaspora haegerdaliae. The sequence continues at coordinate 99,453 of LQHL01001869.1, forward strand.
ATAAAAATTTCAAATCTTTGGGTAGCATTGCTGAGGCAGTAAGTGAGATTTCATTGGACGAAATGAAAGGCGGTGGAAATTCAGTTGAAGTTGTTATTAAGAGTAACAAGTCGGAGATCAGAGCCGATAGTGTGGAATATCTCATGAAAAGAAATACACTAGGTATAGAAAACGGATTTGATGTGTTTAAAGTGAACAAATTGAGGTTATTGACCATTATTGGTGTCTTTACTTTTGAAAGACTTCAAAAACAAATTGTTGATGTTGATTTGCAATTCCGAATTAGTGACAATTCCAATTTATTCTTTCATAAAATTATTAATGATATTGTTACATATGTCGAGTCCTCCAATTTCAAAACGGTAGAGGCATTGGTTTCCAAAATTGGTCAGTTGACTTTCCAAAGGCATGGAAAAGGGATTGAGTCAGTTATGGCGAAAGTCACTAAACCAAACGCTTTTAGTCATATTGAAGGTGTTGGTGTCTCATCATTCATGACTAGTAAGAATTTTGAAGATGCCAAGCCATTAACAATAAATGAAAATACCAATTCCTCATTCAATATGCCTGTTGAAAAATCGAAACCAACTAGTTGGGTAGGAGACCACACCGCATTTCTTGCATTTGGGTCTAATACTGGTAATCAAGTAGCGAATATCCAAAAAGCGTTATCGCTTTTAGAAACGTATGATATTGCAATCGAATCGACATCATCGTTGTATATTTCTAAACCCATGTATGTTCTTGATCAACCGGATTTCTACAATGGAGTGATTAAAGTCAAGTTTAAGGATATTTCACCGAAGGAGTTACTTGTCAGATTAAAAGAAATCGAGTACCACCACATTAAGAGAATAAAAGACTTCGATAACGGTCCACGTGCAATAGACTTAGATATAATCCTATATGATGAGATCGAAATGAATGAACCTGATTTGGTTATTCCACATAAATCTTTGTTAGAGAGAACATTTGTCTTGCAACCATTGTGTGAACTCGTCCCACCTGATCAAACCCATCCAATTAGTGCCGAACCATTCCATAATCACCTTCAGCAACTACTCGCAGATTCAATTGATGTAAATCTTCAAGAGTCCTCCAAGCTCTTGCAAATTCTCCCAGTGCCTCGTATTAAGGATTCAGTCAACCCGCTCAAATTTGACCAGGTGACCAACCAGCACAAGACATTAATAATGGGTATTTTGAACATGACACCTGATTCGTTTTCTGACGGAGGCAAGAACTTCGACCAATCTATTGCAAATGTACTCTCCACAGCCAAACAATTAGTTGACGATGGCGCCGAGATTATTGATATTGGAGGTGTCCTGACAAGACCTGGATCAGTTGAACCTTCCGAAGAAGAAGAACTTAGACGAGTTATTACAATTATTCGTGCCATACGTTCCTGTCCTGACCCCAATCTAGCTAACGTCTTAATTTCGATTGATACATATAGATCAATAGTCGCTGAAGAATGCTTGAAGGCCGGGGCTGATATTATTAACGATATCTCCATGGGCAAATATGATAATCGAATTTTTGACGTGGTAGCAAAGTACGGATGCCCGTATATCATGAACCACACTAGAGGGACACCTGAAACCATGTCACACTTAACAAGCTATGAATCAAATACCAATGATGATGTGATTGAATATGTGATTGATCCAATTCAAGGTCATCTTGAATTTGATGTGAACACTGACACCAAGAATTTGTTGAATGGTGTCTCGAGAGAATTGGCCATGCAAATGATGAAAGCTTTCACGAGGGGAGTAAGAAAGTGGCAAGTCATTGTCGACCCAGGCGTGGGGTTTGCCAAAAATGTTAAACAGAACTTGGCCTTAGTCCGTCACGCCTCTTTTTTTAAACAATATTCGGTGCAAATGAATGAAAGAATTAGCGATACGTCAATTAACCATAGATACTTATCTTTCAATGGAATGTGTGTTTTAGTTGGTACGTCTAGAAAGAAGTTCTTGGGAACGATTACTGGACAGGAACTGGCTACAGAAAGAGTGTTCAGTACTGGAGCAACCGTGTCAGCATGTATTGAACAGAATACCGATATTGTAAGAGTACATGATGTCAAACAGATGAAAGATGTTGTTGTCACAAGCGATGCTCTTTATAGAGACATATACTAGGTATAGAGTTATATGTTCTTCGTAAATGAAATTTAACCTTTGAAGTATGTATTAAATGCAAACCTTTCCTATTTAGCAACAATGAGAGTAATTTAACTTTTTGAATTCCTCTTAAATTTACTTTTCATTTTATTGCTTATGCTTCTATTCCATACCACACCACCCATAATTGGGCGATGAAATCCATAAACATCGTGAATTTCGTCATCACCAGATGCCCACAGTGAATCTGAGGAATTCATCAAACTATTTCTTTCGGCCTTACTCATTTCAGTAGAGATAATCCTCTTGTTTTTTAATTTCTCCCGTTGTTTCAGGACAAATTCTCTACATTTATTAATTTCATCCTGCGAGAGCGATCCAAATCCATATCCGCCAATCTTTTTAAAACAAAAGTCAACCAATCCATCAATATCAACCAATTTCTTGGGAAAATTTTGTAGGAATTGAAATAGCTCAATTTGTTCAGCCTCCGCCATACCACTTGCATTCCTAGTCTCCTGGAACTCGGGACTATCCAAACACAATTTCAAGATTGTTAACGAAAAACGGAATATTGTTTTGGATCCCTCACACCAAAGTATATCCCATACTCGTAAAGTAGATTCAGTAGGTAAGATCCCAACAAACAAAGACATAAACCATGATGAAGTAACCAATGTAACCGGAGGCAATCTCGTCAAGATTTTATCTTCAGATAATGTTTCCCCCTCGAAATTCTTACCTAATATTGTCCATAATTGGGGAATGTATTCTTTCACGCAAAGCATCAATACTCCTTGGTCGGTATGTACACCTTCAAGGTTCTGAGAATGGACTTTAGGAATGATTCGCTCCGTTAGGATTACAAGCATCCAGAATGCCTTTTCCTCAGATACAAACAACAATAAAAGTCCTGCTAAGAAGTTTAATGATTGACAGTAACCGATTTGTGGTTGATAATATGAGAATGCAACAAGTACCCTTCGAAGAGATTTTATCAATTGTGTTTCCTTTCTTGATTCGCTGGTAGTAGTACTAGCAGTAGTTCCATCAGGCTGAATAGATTCGTTGAAATGTATGTTATCGGGGAATGTTCTATTGAGGTCTCGCTCAATTACTTCAGTATTCTTATTACTGATGTTTCGTGTATCTTCCACTATTTTATTGTATACTCCAATGTTTTTGTTCAATTTATCATATCCACCTGCATAAAAAAACCATGCATTACCTCTCCATTCAGGTGGAATACCTTTTCTAATTATTTTTTTGACTTTGGCTGATTTTGGCGGGAATCTAGTTGGAATAGGATCATCAGGCAGAATAGTCAAGCCATGCTGTTTCATCATGAGTTCCCATTTCTTCTTGTGACGAAATGATATTTCGGAGTAATCCTTAAACCATGCATTGTATGTTTCCAAACTGATAGAATTGATAGTCGATGTTTTCTTGAACCCATATCTATCGAATGGCGAGTCTTGTATTTGTTGATAGCATTCTATCGAGGTTGGAATCACATAGTTCCGCCTGAGTTCAATATCAGGTATCGATTTACCTCCAGGCAGTTTAGTGGCTACTATTGTTTCATCTTCTAGTGAATGAGCCGTAAAATTAAAATCTTCCAAACTCCTTGAACGTGAATCATCACCCAATATTCCTTCAGAGGCTGTGCTACTTTGATCACCTTCTTGTGTGGGAGATTCTAATCCATATATATCCAATAGCGAATAGTTATTGGAATAATTGGAGTCGCTCCTTTGGTGCCCCTGTCCGCCCAGCCCAGCAGTAGTAGATGATCCGTTAAGATTGGCTGGATCAAGTAGAAATCCACCAGATGGTTGATATGGTTCAGGCGATCCCATGTGGTACCTTGGACGTACAATCTCTATCTCTCTATATGTATATCAATGTTCTGTCGAATAGACTAATATCTCCTTCACTTCGCCTACCTTTCTATAACCGTGCACTACTCTGGGTTCTTTTCCAAGTTAGAGTTTATTGAAACAAGTTTCATGTTGGAAATGTGAGTAGTGCTACCGACATTTGAAAAATAGACAATATACTTCGCATTTCGAATGTCGTGAAATGAGCTTCAATGAGTACGACATTTTACTGGAGGCAACATTTTCATCTGCTTATAGTTTCTTTACGGTAAGAAATTGGTTAGCAAAGTCTCCACAAGGATCACTATAAGATCCAAACCATTCTATCAAATAGATTGTATGTTTGGTTTTGTTCAAGTTCCACGTTATGGATTAAACTAGATCCGGTATATCAACATGTGAAAAATTCGATACTTCCGGTATAAATCATGTGACTAGTATTTCTTTTTTTGAAACACACCATACGTCAACTTACATTAATACTTTCTTGGTATTGAGTGAGTGACTTGTAATTTTAAATTTGATCGATGCTAATCAGAACTTATAAAGGTAAAGAAAGCTAGAGTTATTAACCATGTACTGGAGACGAAGCGGTTTCAGAGCCAAAGTTTATCCATCATGTCAAGATATTCAACTACCAGAGGGGATGTTGGTATCTCACGATTTCTACCGACCAGTCCACTTTATTGAACAGGGGGTATATAGGCAGATGTGCTATCAAGGGCGTAGTCCAATGTTGAATACGAATCTTGGTTTAATTATTGAAAAATTTACTAAACCATTACCTATCGTTGCTCAAAGTTGGATTGATTATACTCAGAATAGTTTGAGGGGGTCATTTTCGTACAGTACAGTATCTATTATATATTCAATAGCCGTGCTGGCTGTTATAATTATCTTTTTGACAATATTTGTTTTGACGAATTATACCATTAAACCTTCTGTATTATTGAAAGCATCTACATCAATATCATCAGTATACATACTTGTTGTCATAATAAAATCAATTGTCATTTTACATAATCAACAAAGAAACGGGTTTTTAAGCGGGGCACAGCTAGTAGATGAGCTAAATACCGACCTAGCGCTCAACATTTTCGATCTTATAGTTGTTTTACTACTACAAATCAATCAAGTGCAAGTCATTATGAGAATCTTTCTGAGACAGAAAGATAAGAGGGTAACCTTTTTTGTTGGTGTCATTGCTGCAATTGCATCTCAAACCATATGGGGGGTATCAACATTCCATAATTTCTCACCCAATGATGAAGCAGGTGATATACTCCCAGCTTTTATCTATTTGGTAAGAATTGCCATGGGGTTATGTTATGCTGCCATTATAACAGTCTATTTTTTAAGTAAAATCCAATACATCGCTGTTAATAGACATATATGGTTATTAACATTGCTCACATTTATTTTAATTTATAGCCCAGTTGCATTTTTTATTGCCGATGTTGCAAATGCTTTTGTATTCGAGTTATCAGATATCTTCTCAGTGGTCACCTATGTCATTTGTGTTGTCCTCCCTTGGGAATGGTGTAATAAATTCAATATAATTATGAAAACACGAGAGAAAGAAGGGGTATTAGGAAGAAGATTTTATGAAGATGAAGTATATGAACTCGACCGATTTGAACTATTTGTCGAGGAACTAGTACACGATGACAACTCATCGGATCACCGTAATAATGGTGATGATACAAATCGACCGTCAACTACTAGAGAGAACAGAACTGCTGCTAAGAATGACATATCGGTGAGCAAATCACAGGAATCCGACGTGGCGCACGTGAACAAAGCAGCAGTCCTTTTGCTGGCATTACAACGTTCAAAATCCGCATTCTTAACCTTGACTGATCATATCATCGCTGCAGGGTTTGCCATTCCCAGATCAGTTAGTGCCTCGACCCAATCAATAACCGCAAGACTAAAAGACGCTCAATTTTCAGGGGAAATCACGCCGCGTGTAAGTAGTACTCGATTTCAGAGAATGCCTACTAAACTGGGTGCAGTAGGGATTTCTCAAATTAAAACCGGAAGTAGCGATGCCAATGTTACCTTGTCAAACAGTAGGAGTAGAAGAAACGTTTATGTGTATTCCCGAAAGGAAGTTGTCATTGATGTTCCTGACGAATAGTTAGATTTAATATATATATATTACATTGATGGATTCAGTTCACCCTTACCATCTTCTTTACCACCTTCGGTAACTTTTGTAGCTCCGGTGACATTGTCAGATTCATTGGATGTAGCTGGTTGAGAAATTGAGGCATGTGTACTTATGCCCTTCTCATGCCCCCTCTTGGCAATTTCCAAACACCTCTCCTCATAACCTGGAATATGCACATACTCCACTCCTCCATCCCTCAACTTTTTCAACGAAGTATTATTTTTTACGAAAACATCTGGTTCAACAACACCAACAAATACTGTCTTGATGCCTACAGCCAATATCCTGTCAACACATGGTAAATTTCCGCTCAATCTTAAACTACAAGGCTCCATGGTGGTATAAATTTCCGCACCTTGGGGAACCTCCCTTTTCTTTGTTTTCTCAAAAAGCTTCTCCAATGCACACTGTTCGGCATGAGTATTCCCATCTAATTCCCTCGAATATCCCGTCGAAATGACTATACCATTGTTCACCAACACTGAACCTACATTGAACTGTGTTTGAGTCTCTCCGCACTTCTCGGCCTCTACAATCGCCATCTCTAAAAATTTTCTAGTATGGGAAATGGCCCATTCAGGATAACTAGTGGAATAGGACCAGGAACCATCATGCGCCTCATATCTATATGCATGCAACCAGAGGTCTAAATCATTAGGCCCGGGGTCTGAATAAATAGGCATACCTGAAATCGGACAGATTTCATTAGTGATGATTTCGCCGTCTTCTTCAGGATGAGCCCAACTTGATGATCCACGCTCTTTACCTACTTTATCAAGATTAAGCATGACTTGATCCAAGTCGGCTTGCCCGTGTTTTCCTAGATCGGGACCCCAGACGAAAGAGTTGGAATATATTGGGTCGTTTGCGATGGGATGGCCAATGTATTGGAGGTGAACCCTAATTTGATGCGTACGTCCTGTTAATGGATGTGCTTTAATGATTGATGTATTGGAATCTGGGTCGTAGGACACGCGTCTGAATTCAGTTTTAGATTCTTTACCATCTTTCTCATCAACAATATTGAGACCGAGTTTTCGAGAAAGAGTAGACAATGGTTTGTCTACGGTGATTGGCTCAATTGGAAATTCACCTATTACTTTTGCAATATATTCTTTGTGAACATTTCGGTCTCGGATTTGCTTGACTAATTCATCAGCCCCTTTAGCCGTTTTGCCTAAAAACATCAACCCTGATGTCAATCTGTCTAATCGATTACATGGATGTACAACTTTACCTAACTCGTGCTCAAATATTTTTGTGATTGTGTTATACCTATATCTCCCTGTTGGATGAACAGGTATACCACTAGGTTTGTCAATTGCTATAATGCTTTCGTCCTCGTAAACAATTTTGATCTCGCGAGATGTAACTGGAGGTTCTCTTCTATAACTTCTATGGGAAATCAAATCTCCATTTCTGACAATTGTTTCTAAGTTGGCCGGCTTTTTGTTAAGAGTAACTTGCCCTTCACTGATAGCCTTGCGGTATGATTCGGGCAGGCGATCGCGGAATTCATCAATGAAGATGTCAATCAATTTCCGATCGCGCCACCGCAATTTACAATAAGTTAAGTAAGTAAAATAGTATGGGTTCACACGACGTAATCTTCCATCTAAGATATATCTGGCCCCTTCTGCTTCTTCCTCTTCAATGGTCTTACCACGCTGAATGGTTTGATCCGCGGCTTGGGTACCTCCAAGTTGATCGTAGGCTGTAAGACGTCCTTTATCGATTGTTTGAATTTTCATTCGAAAACCTTGAGAATCTCGGAGCTTTGGTGTCGACCCCCGAGCAGAACTTCCGGGAGATGATGACGCCAGCCGTTTTATTCCCTTGGATAACATTTCGTCTGACATTTTAGCTGCTTGCTTTATCAGTCTACCTAAATGCTTAGTGTTCATGAAGAGAAGAGAGACAATTTCATAAAATGATGCACTTTCGATGTTGATCCAAAAAAAAGGGTGTGTATACAAAGAATACCTGCACATCTATATAATTATACTAAATATAACGAAACAAGGAACACAATCAGAGCAATCCTTGTCTTTTCAAGTCCAAATAATCCTTTTCTGTCATGACATTTCCTTCATCATCTTCCACTTCAATAGCTGCCTCGATTTCCCCTTCTCTTGACCTCTTTTCCCTTTTGATCTTCAACCATAAACTCTTGGCATCTTCGATACTAACAATATTGCTAAATAATGACATACTATCCTCCTCAATACCAAGACACTTGAGCCCATATTGATGTTTCCCTGAACTGAAATGCTTTTGAAATGTTAGCGCTCCTTTATATGTGACATTCCCACATATCTCACAAACATATGATTTATGGAGACCTTGGAGCTTATAGAGCCAATGAGGAATAGGTATTCCATCAGGACCAATGTGCATTCCCTTATACATGTTGTCTTCACCTTCGTCGCCCGAATCTGATTCATTGGAAGAAGTACACGATGAATCCGAAATGTCGGTGTACTCAGATTCGATTTCTTCGAGCTGTTTCCTGTCCATAAGTTGTTCCCTTTCTGAACTATTCATTAGCTTTTGTTGATGAGCACGAGTTAAATCAAAATCAGATTGGAGAAGATGCACTAATTTCTTGACTACATATTCATCCCATTCCGAATCACTTGAATGCTGAGTATGTTGTTGTTCTTGTTGTTGTTGTTGTTTGGTGAGATTCATTTGATGTTTCTTTCCATTCAAGTGGCCATTATATACTGATATTTTAGCAAACCGTTTATTACACGGCTGACAATAGACTTCTCCCTTTTCATTCTCTTTTCCATCATTAGTCACTTTGTATTGATCAAATTCACACTTCCATTTCTTGAGAAGGTATTCAATATCATTTAACGGGTTGATTTCAATCAATGAATCAAGTAAAATTTTGTGTAAATCTTTTATATACTTCAAATATGCTACCTTGTTATCATATTTCAAGTCATGAAAAGTATGCAAATATTCAGTATACGTTATCTGGCCGTTTATAACATTATTCAAATATTGTTGATAGATCGACGTCAAATCAATGTAGCCATTTGATGACAGGTGCAAATGGGAACATATCGAACTTAGGATATGCTTTCTCTTTGTCATTTCCTTTTGTTGCCCTGATGTTTTGTTAACTTTTATTTTAAATTCGCCATTTTCCTTCGACACTGATGTGTATGGAGCATATATTTGTTTTAGTTCCTGTACAGTATCTTCTCCTCGGTGCTTAGCATTCACTTCTTCAATTAATTTATCAAATTTCTGAAATTCATTCTCTTCCTCTTCCAAATTAGCAAGTTCTTGTTTGAACAACTCTCGTTCGTTGTCAAGAGTATACGTCAATGATTTAATAAGCTTATCATGCTGGTCAACAAATTTCTTCAATTCCATCTGTTGAAGTATTGTTAATCGCCTAGTCTGCTTTCGCTTGCTCTTACTAACTAATATATCATTCTTTGGATGGTATTGTTGTGGCAACAAGTGTGGATCTCTTTTAAATCTTTTAGCAATAGTTTGTTCTATTGTGTCGACCTGTTCATGTGAGGCTCGCTGATTTTCTATAAATCCAGACATTCTCTATAATAGTGTCTATGTTGTGATTACCGGTAAATCTGTGGTTGTTTATAACCAGAGGGGAATATTGTTGCACCCTTTTTGAACTGAAAAATTATTCTTTCCTGCATATGTGCCACACTCATCAATCAATCGGAATCATTCAATTAGGTTAGCTAATTTCCCCATAATTAATCCTTTGAACCTAGTATACATAGCCAACACTTTCAATAAACCTACATGCCTGGAATAATTAATATTGACGAAGGCATCTCCCTTTATCTCTATACTCATAACACTAATAAGCTTCCACCACCACTCCCACCTAGTCCATCCCAATTCACATCCAACATCTTACCCACTTTCCCAAGTTCTCCAGCCCATTTATACATATTCGCTCTTCAGGAATTGACCCTGACCTTAGATGGATGTTTTCCAGATACCGTTAACCAAGAATTGATCAATTATGATTGTTTATTCTTACAAAGTTTAACGGAAAAATATCCAAGCATAAGGTTCAGAACTGTTGCTATGCATCATATTGGTTCGATTGGGATAATAGTAATATCTCCTTTTGCGTCGAAATTTGGTAGAGTCCGAATTGCAGAGGCAGGTTGCGGATATGTAAATTCTTCATTAAAAGGTGGAGTTGGGGTTCGATTAACATACTTCCCCAAGGGAAATTCAAAACATACGTCACCTTTGCAAAAGGGACGAGAAAGAGAAGCATTATCAACAGAAAGGGGAGAAGTTGAAGAGCTTAGAGATGGTGTCGGTGTGAGAGAATCCCCTGCAAAGGATAACCGGAATGCGACCGAGGTAGAGTTGACATTTGCTTGTTTTCATCTTTCGGCATATGAAGGAATCAAATATTACATGCGCCGAAATGAAGATCTCCATACTCTTATTCGATCATTAGAATTTGGAGACGGGTATTCTTTGATCAAACCAAATAACCATTTATTTATACTTGGTGATTTAAACTATCGGACAAGATGCGGTACAAAATCAGATAGAGATTTATTACTCCAGCTTCTGGATCAATCCGCACGAATCAACCCCGTTGACCTAACCCGTTTAGATGAATTAACTCAAGCAATGAGAGCTGGTGAGATACTCTCTGGATTCAGTGAGGGTAAGATTACATTCCAACCTACATACAAATATGTCAATAACACTGGGATATATAATTGGAAAAGGCTGCCATCGTGGTGTGATCGTATACTTTATCAATCTACTTACAAGGATGAGAGATCTCGGATAGCTAAAGTTGAAAGTGAGAAAGTCATATTACCTTATGTGGAAAAATATGATTATATTGAAGGGATGATGGCATCGGATCATCGACCTGTATATTTGAGGATCACGGTACCCGTCAGTGCGCCAGAACTGATAATTACTCAGGCAGGTTACTTACAAATAATACTGAGCAATCACGATGAAAGAAGTGAAACTGTACAACTAAATGCAGAATTCGGAGACGAGAGCGATGTAAGAGCAACCTTATTAAGTGGTCCGACCCTGATATATTTGCTCCCTACGAAGTATGACATGTTCATACAACGTATAATCAGACCACTAAGTGATCTGTTGATTGGTTACGGGTTGTGGCTTACAACCACAAGTTCAGGTAGATTGCTTATATTGGGAGGTCTCCTTTTGTTGTGGACATTGTATGCTTTTGTCTATTGAGCGAAGCTCGACCTGAATATCACTTGAGTCCACTCTTGAAACCACCCCCTCTCACTCTGTTCTTCGGTTGTTATACAGACAGTAATCTTAAACATGCATTACCACCAAGGTGTTTTGAAGGAACAGTTCGAAATTTTGTACGACCTCTCTTTTCAACCCTAATGGTTAGGCGACTTCATATAAATAGTGCACTTCGCAGTTAAATAATAATAATACCAATAAGATTATACATACTAATATAATAATAGAACATCATCATCATATACAAATAATAATAAACTAATAACAAATAACTAAATATAAACAAAAGGAAATAGTTGGATTGGAGAATTGAAAGAATACGATAAAATCTCCCATAAAATACATTAACTCATAATAAATGCACAACTTTCAACTTCATTCACCACATTACCACCTCATTGATTTTTTAAAAAAGCAAGCTCTGAGTTAGAAACAGTCGATTATCAACCGTCCATAAGTGTAAGCTGTTCGGCTTTAACTCACTCAAGCGGTACAATCCTTGGAGATATGACCAGATTGACCACAATTGTAACAAGTCTTAGAACCAAAATTGCTTCCACCAGAAGTAGAATTACAGTCCTTGGAAATATGACCAGTCTTACCACATGCGTAACATTTAACAGTGGAAGCTTGGCAATCTCTAGCAAAATGATTTGGACCTCCACACTTGTAACAAGTGGTACCAGCTTGACTTCTGCCACCAAAAGTCTTTCTTGGTGGTCTGGAAGAAGCACCAGATGAAGATGGAGAATCACAGTTTTTGGAAATATGGCCAAATTGTCCACAGTTGTAGCATTTAGTACCTTGAGATTGGTTTGGACAATCTTGTTGAACATGGCCAACATCCCCACAAGAATAACATTGTTTGGTGTTGGTTTGTTTAGGTTCTGGACAATCACCTGATTCATGTCCTGGTTGATGACAATTGTAACATAATCTTTCTTCTTGAGTACAGTCGTCTGCTACGTGACCGGCTTCACCGCATTTATAACAAGTTCTTGGGAATACAGCTGCCATCTTGTCTCTCTAATCTTTCTCTCTAACCTCTTCGTTTACCGTAGTAAGTACTAGTATAAAAAGTAATACTTCTCTTATTACACGTTTCTTCTTCTGTTGGAAAAAGAATTTAAATGAGAAAATTTTCTTTGACGTTAAAAGAAATGAACACAAGTACACGACCTTCGTATTTGTTAATTTTCTTCTTCTCACGACTTCCACCTTTGGTACTATGAAATGATTGGATAGATATATATTGAATAACTATATATAGTTATTGAAATATATTTAGGAGTACGGGGATTTATTACGAAAGATAGCGAAAGTTAACAATATAAAATTAATTAAGTTAAAGTGGTAAACTAAATAATAGAAATGCAATATCCATATTTAATATCAAGAACATTGGATCCAATATTTGGAATAACAATTGGAATAGCTCTGTATTATTTATATGAACAAAGAGTTGGTAGAGCACCAGGACATTCTCTTAACGAATTAGTTAAGAAGAGATTCGCCTCTTCCTCCGTAGATAAAGGTATTTAATTGTGTTTATGAATATAGTTTATTTATTATTGTTAGTTATACTAGTGATTGGAAACTCAGCAACATTTCATTTGCTTGTTGCTCATTTGGAAGTTCTTCTAACAATATATTATATATTTTACTCCATCCCATTGCCGAGATTTCACTCTTTTCATCTTCTTTTGCAGTTGTTGTTGTTGTAGAAGGAGTAGTATCAGGCGATACGTTAGTCGGAGCACTAACCATACAATTAAAAACAATACCCTGCTCGCCTAAACTATCCACTGTAGTAGTATCCTGGATAACCTTTGATTTGACCATAAGCTTGATGTTCTCAGGAGTAACGCCATTAGTTTTTAACTCAGATAATGCTTGAATTAATGCCAATTTAACCTTGTATATTGACAAATCGCCAGGTATGTCGATCAATTCGCTATTAAACTTAAATGGAGGTTTGATTGATTTAAATTTCAATGTAACTTTTCTTTCATTACTTGTAATAGTATCTTTAGGATAATTATAGGCATATTTAGGCAAGGTTGGACCTAAGGATTGTAAATTTTGATAGTCACGAGTAGAATTGAATTCATTCGATGGTCTATCAACTGATAATGTCATCAATTGAAGGTAATTTGCCACAAAAGTTCTTTCCTCGATTACACTCATATCTACTGTATGTTACCTTATCTTTCTGTATCCGTTTACTTATATAGGGGTTCAGTCCACTACTTGGCAAAAATGCTACCTTAAAATTTGTTGTCAACCTAAATAGAAGTTTTTTTTTTTCAAATAATTAGTAAATTACAAGCAACTATCACGATATTTAGAACACTTGAAAAAGAAAGGAAACACAAGTACAATGAACATCTTTAAGTCATTCAGAGACCGAGATGTCTATTCACCACTCAATCAAGAAGATCTTCCTGCTCCCGTCACCCAACCACCAGCCTCCTTTTCATCACGTTTGAAAAGACTTAATCCATTCAGTACCAATTCAGTGCAATTGGAAGACGAATCATACGTCACATCCGACCCAGGATATTTTGAATTATCACGCTGGGATAGAATGTTAATATTTAGTCTCACATTTGCTGGGTCATTATGTTGCTACTTGATTTGTATTTTCTTATTCCCGATTCTTACTCTAAAACCCCGGAAATTTGCCTTGCTTTGGTCATTAGGGTCAATATTCTTCTTGATTAGTTTTGGTGTCTTACAAGGCTTTCGACCATACATAGAACATCTATTCTCCTCGACCCGGATTTTGTTCACTATCACTTTTGTGTCGAGTATTGTATTGACACTTGTTAGTTGTTTGAGTTTAAAGAGCACCTTGTTGTCAATCGTGTTTGCTGTTGTGCAGTTGGTAAGTGCTATTTGGTATACTGTGAGTTATTTCCCTTATGGAAGACAAACCTTGAACTTGGCAGGTGGAGTTGCTCGAAGTCAAGTAGATAGTTGGATCAATAGTTAGGTAAAGCAGCGTACAGTGACCGCGAAGATTCAATTGAAGAAAAGTATAACTGATGATAGAACGAGAGAAAAGTCGACAAAGCCGACAAAGCAACCTCCAGCAATCAATAAGTAGACTGAGGGAGGATTTATTAGTGCACATGGTGAACCAAAAGTTTATGTATATTTGAAACAATATAAATAAGTGACCAGCATATAGTTGCTGTCTTTCAGAAGGATTATACAGTTAAAATAAGATAAATATATTAATCAGCAACGTCTACTGGCAGTATAATTCAAGGAACTCGTCGGTAGTTTTATCAAAATCAGGGAATGCTGCAACCAACCCTTTTCCTAATACTTTAACTATAGCAGGATTGACGTCTGGATCTTTTTCACATGTTTTTGATAATTCAATGATTCTCTCGCCAATTTGCTTCAATTTCCTATCACCAGTTGGATTAACAAGTTTTTCAAGGTTTCTAATTGCCTGAAGGGCCAAGACATATTTCCCTTGTAATAAATAAACTTTAAAGAGTACTTCCCAAGTTAATCTCAACGACTTACCTTCTTCAATCAACGGCTTAAATAGCTCAAATATGGATTCAATAATGTCACTTTTAACCAAGTCTTCTAATAATTTAGCACCTAGTGGGTCCTCGTCTTCTTTTTCACTTTCTACTTTGGCGATAAATTCGGCTTTCTTTTTAGTAATTTTGGTCTTTTTATGCTTCTTTACTTTCTTGTGAAGTTCTTCATTTTCTTCACCGTTGATTTTTGTCAACAATTCTTGATAAGTCTCAAAATAAATATCAGATAATCCCTTTAATGTACGAATATAAATCGGAGTAGAATGGATCTTATCTTCCCATCTAATAGTATCAATATAATCTCTAGGAGTTCCTCTTCTCAAGCAGTATGAATGGAAATCGTATTGGTCATTGACAAAGATCTTGAATAATTTGATCATGGACATGTATCTCTTCAATGCTAATCCTTTATAAGTTTCCACATTCTCCTGTAACTCGTTAATATTCTCTTCTTCCGCATTACTATCCTTTGCTTCTTTGAGTTTATCTTGGTATGAATGATATATTCTAGCATAAGCTTCAGCTGCTTCAATTAATACCCAACTTACCTGCATGACATGTAAATCCTTACATCCATTTACAGCACCTTCGTCGAATTTCGTGAATAATGAAATACAATCAATGGCCTCGTCGACTTTATCAGCACGTAACAAATATTTGGTACATTTAGAATTGATGAACCGATCTTGCAAATCTAATTCACGTCCTTGGTTCATGATTTCACTTGCTGAAACAAAGTCACCCTTATGCTTAGCTATACGCGCTTTAATGATATAGAGTTCAACCAAAGTTGGGGAATGGCTAAGTGCTAAATCAATATACTTATCGGCATTTTCCAAGTCGTTCTTGTACAAGTAATGCTGAGAAAGATAATAATTTGTCCATACCGATACTGTTGGATTCGCAATGGAAGGTAATTCCGTTTCATAGAAGTCTAGAACAATCTTTTCAATGACGGCCAATTTGTTCGCGTTTTGATATAATGGTTTAACATTAACAAAAGTGGCAGGAACACCCCTAACCAATTGCGGAATAATATACTCCTTGGCTTTCTTCACAAACGTTTCACTACCTGAACTCAAAAAAGTTAATGGTATAAACTTTGGTGGATCAGCACGAGGATAGAATTTTTGTAATTTCTCATACAATTTAACTCTAATATCTTCACCACGATTGGGAGTCTCTAAGGCAGATTCCAACAAAGTGTAATATTCAATATTATCTGGATTTCTCTTCAATAATTCACGATAAATCTTAGATGCTCCAGTTTTATCACCCAATAACATTAAATACTTCGCCTTGTATTCCATGAATGAAGCCATATCCTTAATTCCATCTCTATCTTCTTCTAAGCATTTCAATGCCTTGGCGAAATCGCCAGATTCGGCGATGATCTTGTTCTTATACAATGCACATTCGCTTTGTTCATACATGTCGGCATCAGTCAAATGTTCCTTAATAATACCTTCAATCTTACTTAAAGTGGATACAGCAGCACCGTAATCTTTATTTAAATGATGGGCAATAGCCAAACCGGTCCAATTGGCCCTATATCCCGGTTGATGTTCCAAATACAATTGTCTACTTTCTTTCAAATTCTTATAGTCTCGGATTTGACATTGCATGAACGATAAATCGCGTAAGATGGGTTTGTTTGGTGAACCATTATCCATTGCCGCTTTGAACCATTTCGCAGCCTCGGTATAATTCTCAACGGATCTATAATACAACCCAGCCAAGTGATCCACCAAATAGTTTTCAGGAGCTCTTTGGACAGCTTTGAGAATGTATGATTCGGATTCGGACTTATTGCCAATATGGAAGTTAATACATCCTTTAAGAGCGATTGATTCACTATGAGTTGAATGTTTTTTGAGATTGGTGTCAACTAGTTTAAGTGCCTTCTTATATTGTTTCGCATCGTACAACTTAAGAGCTTCACGAAAATTGGCATCTTCTTTATTTGCCAAAATTGGCATACCCTTCTTCGTCACCATTGCCCTCGTTTGTCCTGATCAAAGAATCAATTTGGGAGTACAGTAAGAGTTAGGTAGCGAAAATTTTTGATTGTTGATTTAATTGAAAAAAAAAATTTCATTTGTGACATGTGATTAGTCATGTGATGTCATCGTGTTGTTTTAGGAACGACTTGGTGCATACCTTAGATTATATTACATTTTATTCATGCCAACTTATGAGACATATAAGGGTGTCAATTCCCAGTCTTATGATGTAGAGATTGTTTATTCCTTTGTTTATTAACCAATATGTTTTATATTTCCTTATTTACATAAAATTGCACGTTTTCAAATTTGAACTTGAGCTCAGAGGTAATGCTATGTCGAAGATTACATTTAACATGATACTTAGAATATCGAAAGAATTTAGAAGAGTATTAACGAATCTATTAGAAAGCAAATAGAATAGGGTCCAACAAAAGGCAATAACATCAATCGGAGATAGAGGAGGAAACTGTCGGGTATCGGGAATTAAAATATCTTCCGTTAAATTTACGAGACAGTGAGACAGGATACATTCCTAATATGCAGGTGAAATTCAGACATCTTTGTTTGCTTCATTATTTCTTTCTTTTTGTATTCATTTCTAGTTTGATTATCTTGCCATCTATTACATTGTTGGTAGTTATAGCTTTCATTTTATAAATTATAATGTATGTGCCAACTTCCTTGGATACCAACACTCTCCTAGAGTCATCACTTGACCTGGACAAGAGACAACGCACAAAAGTTGCCTGTGATTATTGTCGAAAACGTAAATCAAAGTGTAATGGCGAGAATCCCTGTCTTAAATGTTCCTCCAAAAACCGACCATGTATATATACAACTGTGCAGAAGAAGAGGAAAGAACGAGTTCGGAAACCAAAGGTAAATGACGGAACCAAGGTGATGGGGAAGGATACAGGTGGGAATAGTTATCTTAGTTTGAATAAACGTATAGGTAATTTGGAAA
Organism: Hemisphaericaspora haegerdaliae; assembly: GCA_001655755.1. Taxonomy (NCBI): domain Eukaryota; kingdom Fungi; phylum Ascomycota; class Pichiomycetes; order Serinales; family Debaryomycetaceae; genus Hemisphaericaspora; species Hemisphaericaspora haegerdaliae. The sequence goes on from LQHL01001869.1 coordinate 117,436, forward strand.
CATTACTTGGTACTTTGTTATCCAAACTTAATTCAGGAGATATCAATATTAATGGAAATAGCAGTACTGAACATAATATTGCACAAGAAGATCAAACGCACCAAGATGCAAACTCCCTGGAATCGGGGTCAAGCATGAATAGTGAGGATGAGTATGAACTAGAAGAAGAAGACATGGAAGAAACTTCACCTACTCCTGAACGTGAGCAAGACGTCAAAAGTTCAGACCTTCTAAAAGAGATGTTGGAGCCGGCATCAGCTGCTATTTGTGGACCCAATGAACGAGAATGTGGGGTATTCAAAAACCTAAAAAGGCGCATGATTCAATACTTTGGTTCGCATTCATTCTACTATGTCTTCTCCGGTCGATTCTTAACGTGGTTCAAAGGACGTTTAGAAGGTCGGGGAGATGATGCATTATTTGCCCCATTAAGAAGGATGCCTCTTGCATTAGCTGGAGTGGTGAGGGATTCGACGAGTCTTCTTATTGATAGCCCTAAGATTTATGATTCAGAGAACTTGTACTTCAATCTCAACGAGAAGACATTTGTTTTTGAATTACTTGAATATTGTTATGAAGATGTGAATCATGCATCATTTTTATGTTCAACTAGTGTAATTCGTGAATTGTTCCAAATATACTTCTATGGACGCTCCTTAAATGACCAAGATATTTTAAGCGGAATCACGGAAGGTGATTACTTACTAATGAATATTTCGCTTGCTTTATGTATCTCGTATTTATCAGACACCGATATAATTGATCTGGCACAGTTTCCAAATTTGGTTATGAAAGGAAATGATGACTTGAAGGCATTGAAAGGGAGATATTTTTCAAATGCCGTTCAGTTTTACGATAAAGTGGCTCGTTTACCTACTGAAGGAATCCGCTCGATTCAAGGAATATCGTTGTTGATTCTATACATTGAAGTGAATTTTATTACCGATTTTCATATTAATTATATCTTGACTTCGGTGCTAGTGCGTCTCGCGAAAGAAGCAGGACTTCATAGAGTGGAATCTTTAAGAGCAGCTGATGAAGTTGAGAATATTACTAGAAGGAAGCTATGGTGGTTTTGTGAATATTCAAGTACAGAGGTTGCATTTAGAACTGGGAAACCACTTCATGTTAATATGGAAGATGTTTCAACACTCACAGAGGCTGATGATTTCTTTATGTCAATCCCAACTACATTACTTTCAGACAACTCATATTTGAAAAATGCTAAGCAAATCATGTCGAAAAGTAAACAGTATGGATATGAATATTATTTTGCCTACTTTTCATTGATGCTAACTAGAATTAAACAGAAAAGTTATTATAAACTCTTCTCAATTACTGCGTCCGAATCAAAATCGGAAGAGATGTTATCCATATTGAAAGAAATCAACAGCGACATGATCAAAATGGCCTCATTAATGATTCCAGAAACAAAACCTATCTTACACTACGAAAGAACATCCCCTATATCGATTGGCGCCTTGAAGAAAGCATTCAACTCCGACGAAAATTTCTTTGTTTACAACATTCTTTCCCTTCATTTAGCATATTTTGCTCATTTGTTGTCGATAAACAGAATTCCCTTCAAAAGGGAATTTATGGTTGGTGGAAACGAGATTGTAAAATTTGGTAATTTATCAATTGACAGTGCAAGAAGTATTTTGCATCTAATTGTTAATTTTGATAAGGAATCGATTTCAAACCCTGCTTTGTCTGGGCTTATGTTTTATCCGTTAGTTGCATATTGTAGTTTATTGGGACATTGTCAAGTTTTCCCTAACGAAAAGAGTTGTTATTCAGATTGTTTATTATTGATCAATGCCTCGACAAAGTTTTTCGCTAATGAAAGCAAATCTATCCATTCCAAAGATTTGGATAATAAACGAGTCTTATATGATTTATTTAGTAGGTTGTTATTAAAGGTATTGGTCACTACCATGGATAAAGAGACTGGTTGCAAATATTATGAGACCATTTCTGGCTTAAGAGAACATATAACTTCAACGGATGAAATTTGTCCCGAAATTTTTCCCAAAACAATAGAAGAATCGAAATTTAAATCATCAATTACCCCCGATTCAATGGCGTCTTCTCATATTTCGTCGACTACCAGTTCTACTGGAACTACTACATCACCCATTGATGATAACACCAAGCCGATACTTTCAGATTTCGTAAGCAGTAGTATTGGTAATAATTTTGATCTAAATATTGATTTGATGACCGAATTAAATGATGATAGCTTTAATTTTTTAGTCTGGAATGAAATGAATGAATTGCCTGCGTTTTTCAATATGGGTGATACATCTGTTGGTTCTAATGAGTCCAAAGACGTCACTTCAATATCTGGTACTGCTGCAAATGAGATCAACTTCGAGTTGTTTAAATAGTGTATTTCCTTGTATGTAGAATTTTTATAGTGCGATCCTGAATATGTTAACACATTTTGTCAAAAAGCTTGTAGTTTAAGATCGACGTTTTGTGATAGCCGATATGCTTCCAGGGTCTCAAGGATTTACTAAAGAATCATTGTTTAATCCTGTATTTAACAAACAGGAGAAACATCAGACAAGATGAGCTGATGTAAGTAATGTTGTCCAATTTTTTCAAAATAATAGAATGGAACTAAACGAATTGTGCATGTAAGATTTCCAGAAAGAAATAGATGTGTCATGTTTTATATATTTAAGAATAATATCATTATTTTATTATTATTATTTTGGCATGTAATAATATTCTTCTTACAAAATAGTTATATTTTTTCAATTATTATTAGTTAGAATAAGATGAGGATGACGTTGGGATGACGTTGGGGTGCGGTTGGAAACTAGATCATTGGAACTACAATCTGTCATTACTGGAGTATGTCTCCTCACCTATTGTTGGTCATGTTTCTTGTTTTCGTGCATTCTGCATTGGGTGAGAGAGCTAGTTGCAATCGTTCTAGCCTTCAACATCTTTTCATAACTGAGTTAATTCACTTATTGGCGGTATTTTCTGTCATCCTGCGACATGGAAAGAATGACCTATAGAATAGGGTGGCTTTTTTTCATGGCATTATATTATTGAAAACATCAGCCAACAATGGATGTATGACTCTCACTTAAATTTCGCGTCAAGATCGATTTTTTTCTCCTTTAATCTTGTCGCTTTTTTCTTATCTAAGAGAGTGAACCCTGAAAAGGACAGTGAGAACAAATTACGTGAGATATGAACGAGTTAGAAAGGCTGCAATTTGTAGTTGAACGACTGCAATCGCAGCAGCAATATCAAAGTGAGCGATCAAATAGTCCCCAAGATTTCAACCAAGATCCAAATGGAAATGGACAAGGTAGAAAAAGAATTAGAGTGGCTTGTGATAACTGCAGGAGAAAGAAGATTAGATGTGATGGCAGTTTTCCTTGTACCACTTGCGCACAATCAAAGGATCTACAATGCCATTATACTGAGCGCCAAATTAACAAGAAATCTAAACGACCAAGAAAGGAAAAGCAGTCTGCTCCACAAGTGAACAAATCTGAAAAGAACAGATTACCAGGTAGGACCGTTAAAGTATTAGAATCTCGAATGACATCACTTGAAAATGCAATTTATGGATTAACTTCAAAATTGGGCACCTTAGCAGATATTGCAAGTCAAAGCAATACGCAAATTTTTTGGCAAAACACACAAGGTAGCCAAGTTACTGGTGAGAATTGTGGAGTAGAAGAAAGCGAATCTGATGAAACGGGCGAATCAGTCGTTTCGGCATCGCCTACAGAATTTCCCAGTAAGTTTCAGTCTTTTTATGATACGTCAATAACCACAGCTAAATCAGAAGTGTCCAGAAATGGTGTCAAAGTGGGTTCCGTTGACCAATACATTGGGAGTCATTCGATGTTGTGTATATTTTCAAATAATTCAATGGAGTGGATGGAAAAAATGCTAGGGCCAGTGGGCAAAGAATATCTCCAGCCAGTAAGGAAATTACCTATTGTATTTAATTCAAAACTTTTTGAACTCGTCAAAAAATGGGTAGACCCACCTGTAGTTGACAAGGCGGGACGGAGACGACTATTGTTTCACCCTTTCCCAAATGATGCAAATTTGGTCTATGACCTTGTCGACACCTACTACAAAGAACTCGAAATGGTTAACGTCCTTGTCAGCCATACATATGCAAGATTGTTGTTTGAAGAGTATTACAAGAACCAAGTGGGGTCAAATGCTCGTGAACGTAAAAGATTAAAACTTTCAGATTTGTTAGTAATGACTTGTGTCTTATTATTAGCCATCTCATGTAAATTTGACAGGGATTCATCTTCGCAATTTAACACTCCGGGATCAGTGAGACATGATTCTTCCCCACTGGGGAAATATGCCGAACATTCGATGCTTGAATTACAATCTCAGTTATTTGATAATGCAGTATATTATTATTATCGTTTATCTGTTGTATCAGAAGGGATTGAAACTATTGAAGCAATACTATCGCTTCTTATTTATATTGAGTCAAATTGGGTGTCAAGCTTTGTCAGTTTTATTCCTGTTTCGGTGGCAATACGGTATGCGCAAGATATTGGCTTGCATCGAGCAGAAACTTATCGATCATACCCATTAGAAGTTCAACAACGAAGAAGATCTGTGTGGTTTTTTTGTCAGTATTATGATACTGAAATTTGTTTTAGGGAAGGTAAGCCGCCATTAATCAATGAAAGTGATGTGACTGTTAATTCTGATGAAGACTTACGTGATTTTTGTATGACTAATTTTGGTCATCTTCTAGTTGACAATCCCGCTATTCCAATCAGAACACAGGTTCTTCAAATGTTAAGTGTTACCAATCAGGAATTATTCTTTCATTTTATCATGATGGGAATCAGTAAAATCCGATCGAAATCATATAATGCACTTTTCTCTGCATCCGCACAAAATCGTACTTTTGATTCCTTAACTTATACTTTGGATCAACTAAATGCGGAAATGTTCGAATTGGCAAGCTTTATGGAAGATGATGACAGACCAAGGTTTTACAATGATCCCCAATTCAAAGGATTGGATGAAAATTGGTCAACGAAAAAGAAAGAACTGCTAATGTCGATGTATCTAACCTTTTTCTTGCATTTGCTGATTATGAACAGGATCCCTACCATGGTTAGTTCTGGAGATTCTGATAAATTTGATTCAAAAGCTATCAAATTTAGAAATTTATCATTGGATTCGGCTCGTACAATGTTGGTCTTGGTTAAGCAGTTGACAAGAGAAATAGCCTCACTTTCCTATTTTGATTGGCTCTTGTCATTCCCAGTATCGGCTTTTCTTATACTAACTGCC